>NW_019775702.1:656346-764465 GCF_001039355.2 Lingula anatina | reverse complement strand
AAAATTAACAGTTTACTGCCATTTTTATATGATCAAGTAAGAAAATTGATGAGATGAGAAAAGTATCAATAGAGCAGTGTTAAATGTCCAATTTCTTCCATTCTGAGATTCTGAACATAGTGAATGATTGAATCTGACAAATTGCAATGATATGAGTTTATTTCCATTTTTGAAACTTTATTACACAAAACACGATAACATGTTTACCATCATTTTTACAAAATCAACTAACAATGTTGTAAAGATGCAGGAAATGTCAAACAAACACTTTCACGTATCTTATTAGTTTAATAATGAGACTGTTAACATGCCTAAAAATTGAATCTGAGGAAATGTGAAAAAACAGCATACCTTCTAAAATAATGGCACGATTATGCTGATTTACAAACTCAACCTGCATTTTAGTAAAATTGACCACTCCTGTGAGTTTCATGACAACAGGCCTATCGGTTTTCCTTGAAATGTGTTAACAGTGTTGCATATATGCTGAAAAGTGAAAAAACAGCATAACTACTAAAATAGTGGCCCGATCATGCTGATTTTCGAACTTGACCTGCGTTTTAGTAAGATCGATTTTTCCTGTGAGTTTCATGACAACAGGCCTATCGGTTTTCCTTGAAATGTGTTAACAGTGTTGCATATATGCTAAAAAGTGAAAAAACAGCATAAATTCTACAATAATGGCCCGATCATGCTGATTTTCGAACTTGACCTGCGTTTTATGAATATTAGTCAGCGCTGTAAATATAAAGCCAAAAAGTAAAACTGTCTTCCACTTATGGTGTTAACGCTGAAAGTGCACGGCGACGGCGACGGCGACGACAGACGCAGGTGATGGCAATATGTACAGAGACATCTGTGTCTGTACATAAAAAGTGCATTTCTCATTCATTTATGTTCTATATGTTACATTCCTGAATTTGTTTCAATGCAATATGAAAATCATGCATCTTAATAGGATGATCTTAAAATTGAACTTTGAAAATTTGTTGAAATCTTGGTACGCTTATACATTTGTCAAAAATGAATATTTTCAGCCCAGCTATCATACAGTATCTAGCAGAAGAATACACAGACAAACAAGGAATGGGTTCTACTCTCAGTGAACAAATACGAGCTATGTCTACAATGCATTGGGCTCATAACACCCTACAAAGGTGAGAACTTCATTTATCACATTACAACTTCAGGGGCGGATCCAGAGATATTTTCTGACAGTCTTCCAAATTATCTTTGTTGATCCATCTTCCATTTTCGACCGTCTTCCGACAGAAAACATTAGATGGCTGACAATGTAAACTTGAATCTGACCGTCTTCCAGAAGACCCAGAAGACGGCCTAAATCCGCCCCTGAACTTCACTGGTTTCTATCTTAGTAACTGAAGAGTATGGGTTTCAATAAGTAAAACAATATTTCTATCATCTTTATAAATGTATGTTATATGACCATATTTTCCAGGTGTGTAATCACCAACTATGTGTATGTAATGATGAAGAATTCAGAGTTATCAGACCCTGAGGCAGCCATGGCACTCACACAGACAGCAAAAACTGACATCAGACAACATCTCCAAACTCTTGACACTCACTACTTGGGGAAATCAAAGTTTCTTTTTGGAAATGACTGTAAGTTATAAGGAATTGTTATAACTTAAACTAATAAGAACAGTGTGGATTTTAAAAGACTTTTAAAAAATGCCAGCTTTTGTAACTCAGGAAGTTACTTAATTATAATAAGTCTTCTGCCATTTTGGTCTCTAGTAAAATATCAAAATTTCACAATTTTTGACATAAATGGACCATCATTATTCAACAATACCTTAACTCAAATCAGCAAGCAATGTTGATTTGATGCTTGCTCATTAATAAAAAAAACATGACAGAAACATAAACTGTGCAACAATAATATTAACACAACTATTGTATACAGATCTTTTATTTATCACCTTTAGGTCTATTTGTGGATTGCTTTGTTGCCATGCTGCTGACCACACTAGATCTCGTCAGTTTTGACTTTAAGCCATTTCCCCGTGTAAAACAGTGGATGACCAATGTGAAACAGTTGTATGAAGACAACTGGGAAGAAGTGTGTGAGACCCACAATATGCAGGTCATGCAGAGAGGGAGCAGACGGGCTTCTCTTATGTAACACAAGGTGGCACTTCAAGAAGCAATGTTGTGAACTTCTGGCACTGAAATGAGCACAGATATACTGGCCAAAACTACATGTTTTGTACTTCTCTTTACTCTTTATCATTTTCCTTAACAATGTTTCTTTGGAGCCCCATATATTTTCTAAATAATTTTCTGATTAAAAAAAAACAAACTTCAAAGTCACACAACATTTGCATACAATATGAGCTTAAGGAAACATTAAATTTATCTTCCAGATTGCCTATCGATTTTTTAAAAATGTTTATTTCTTAATAACAACATACAACTTGCAAGTATAACAAAAAAAAAAATACTTTGACAACTGCACTGTAATAGTATATGAAAATAAAACAAACTCTTGCAAAGAAGTATATCAAATGCTGGTTTGTCAGTTTGTCACCCTTCCTTAGCCCCATCTCTCACAGTGAAAAGGCAATTTATTCCAATTTTTTTGAAAATATATCCCAGAAACTCAAATGACAAACTGACATATCGCTTCAAAACTTGGCATGTTATAACTAACAGTTTCAAACACCATTTGGAAAAAAAGATTATTTAGATGAATAAAAAGCTTTTTGCAGAAATATTCCATTTTATCAAATTCATTAATATAATTAATTAATTCATTTTATTAAAAAGTAGTAATACATTTTTACCTTAGGGTGCATTTCCATAGATTTTAGATCGATCTATCCCCGTGGGGAGTCTCACTAGATTACTGTCAGATAATCTGGCTTAAATGTCCGTCCCGCCTACTACAAGCTGTAAAGGGGTAATTAACTTCCGTGCCCGCTTGGCTGACAACTATTTAGCGTGAACCCCCAGGGAGTTAGGTCGATCTAGTTGGATCGATCTTATCTCTGGGAATGGGGTCTTAGATAAGAGTGCATACTGGAATGCAATGAATGATTTGTTAACAGGTGGCTATATCCTCATAGGTTTTATCTCAGTTCAGCCTAAAGTCTCTCTAAATTCCAGTGAATGTGAAGATTTTAGAGCTTATTCTTTTCATGAGACTATGCACTTCATAGTAATAAAAGAGTTCAGAATCAGAATTTCGGTGATGTATATAGTATTTGAAAATAATTACCCTTTCTGAACTAAAAAAAGCAAACTATGAAACTCAGATGACCAACCAACTAAAACTACATCAATATGTAGTTTGTATATTTAAGTTTTTGTTACTGTAATTTCTTTCACCAGTTTTGTCCTCTGGCCTCCACCTTCATCAACTTTAGCATGAAAATTCATGCGTTAGCACTCCCATTGACGGTTCTGATATGTACTGTCTGTGCACAGACAGTACATATCAGAACCATCAATAGGAGTGCTAACGCATGAATTTTTGTGCTAATCAACTTCTGTATCAATAAATGACAATATTTTCCATGCATCAAACATCCTGTAGATCTTCATTCATTTCAATAGAATGTGAACATGCTATTTTGTAAAAGAAGGCATTATAACACAAGAAAGCAATTTACATATTTACCTATCCAAAATAAAAATTTCATTAGAACCATTTTTTATTTGGTGAGTTAAAACAAATATAGAGGATAAATCAGCTAAGAACTACAACAAAGCTGAAAAATGCTCTTTTATGAGAAAATATACACCTATTAAATGTTCAAACACTTTATTAGAATTCCATAGTAATCCACCATTATACAGTAATATATTAGATTAAAATAATTTAATAAAAAAGCCATATATATATATATATATATATATATATATATATATATATATATATATATATATATATATGCAATTATAGCTACCTGTATTTTATATATATTTTCATAATAAGTTAATATGGTAAGTTTAATTTAGTAAATAAGCACTACAGCACACATATACTAGTATAGAGATATTAAAAAATTCTTTAAAATAATTTATCAATTTTTTGTGTGGAAATTGGTCCATTGGTGACATTGTTGCTGTATTTTATACTAATTTGTGGTTTTTATACTAATTTCCAGATCAGGGTGACAGCTGAGCATGATTATGCCCGCCAATAATTTGCATCAGTTTTTGATCTTACTGCTAGGTACCCTTACCTTGCATGTTAGGGCGAAAACTGGGGCAAACCAAGGATCCCTATATATAAATTACTTTTAATTTAACAAGTACATGTAACAAAGAAAAATTATCCTTCATAATGATCAACCCAAATAAGACAATGACAATATCTTTGGCCAAATTCCTTAACCTCGCTTTTGACAAAAGAAACTGTGCTATATCTTTCACTTTGTGATGTACAGTATAAATAATTACCATAAATATGAAGGTTTGTTTCACATAGCAGAAAACAGGCTCGTGCATAATTAATATCTAAATCTTAGTCATGTGTACAATACTCGTAGTGTGATGCTAGCGTATGATCAGTGCTGTGAGCAGTTGACTCGGCATTAAGACCGCACCTAGCTTATGATTATGAAATACTGGATATGTACTGTATATGTATAATAATGGTACATTTCTACATGTACATGTACCTGTATATACTAGTATGTAATTTTGGTGCTATTCATCTATGTATTTTATTATTATTATCATCATTATTATTGTTGCTATCATATCTCTGTACATTTTCACCAGCTCAGTCTGGTGCAGAAAGTATGAATAAAGCATATGTAATGTGATGTACAGAATACTAATGAGGCTCCTTTTCTGCACTTCAACCTCAAATCTATACTTGTAATGTAGTTCAGAGCTACTTTGCCATATAACATACCTCAAGTCTGGTTTGCTGATCCATACAGCAGTTGGCTAGTATACTCAAACATATGTCCAGTATTTTCTTTGAGGTCGGCTTCTGAACAATTTTAATGAGACTTTTGACTCCATCCAACTTTCTGAACGTTTCTGTGGCATTTCGACCGGAGACCTTAAAATATTTAGTACGTATTTGCACCAATGCATTGAAAACTGTTGACTGCGATGAACTGTTTAGTTGAGAGATTGCTTCGGCCACTGCATCCATGGCTGCTGATGAACTGCTGAGCAAAGCATAAAGTTTGTTGGGGATTGACTTCTGTTGTCATTTTAGTGCATTTTCCTTCCATCTACTCAGTATGTCCCGAGTCCGAATTTGATTTCTTGTTTAATATTGGACTTTTTATCCCTTTCTTTTTAAATTTTTAAATACGTGCACAACAGACTGATATATCCATATGGTTTTGCCATTTTTAAAACACAAATCATTCGAACAAATGAAAATAGTCAACCGAAGAGCCGCATTGCTTTTGTTGTAGTGATCATACACCTAAAAATTAATACAAATATACGAGTGTGGGCTCATGATGCATATTACTAGAACCCACGCGGGCTCAAGTCACATGTCAAGTCATGTGACAGCGTCAGCCAATAGCAGTCAAATCCTGATACACGTGAACAGCGTGAAGAGGAAGCGAAGATGGCAGCGGCGGCAGATAGTACGTATTTTACTCTTTTATTTATCGGGAAAATATTTTAGATTCCTTGTTTTATGCATATTTATTTATTCTTCAGTAGTTACTTGTTTTCTTGCGCGAAACTTCTTCTTCGCAGCTGGTAATCTATTAAACACAAAATGCCGGTCCGCTCAAACAAAGCAAAAGGCGGCCATTACTTTTAAAAAGGCATGAACATTGATGAATTTGATTTTCATGATTTACGTTTTATGCCAAATAACGCAAATAAAATTTGATATTGCAGATTATGGTGGTTACGGTGGACAACAAGGGTCTGGAAGGTAAATGCCCTACTTTTACAGAATTAGTACATAAAAGGAACCGTTTGATGTTTCTTACAGGTTAAACTTAATTAACATTTAGCAGGGTTTTTGTTGGGTCAGTTGTGTTCCAAGACAGCGTGTCCTGACTTATATTTTTTTCTCGGACGTATGTAAAAAAATCCAGGACAAATATTCATTTAAATTCGCTTTTACTTATGTATGTTTTATTATATGATGCTTTTATAAGAAGGTAACTGATTTTATAATTATAATAATGAAAAATGACAATAAAAGATGTTTTCATTGGCTATCACCATTTTACTTTTCACAACCTATGGAACATTGTCATCAGACCTAATTTTTGCATATGATGAGCTTTTAAAATAGTTCAATTACAATACTTTCATCATACCCTGACATTTGGTAAACATTTTGAGGTGTCTCAGCTAGGTCCAAAAATTCCAATTTTTAGGTGTAGAGTCTCACTTTAACAAAGTGCGCAACTTTTCCATTCTCCAAAGTTTTAAAGCCCTTATGAAGAAATCTTCACTAGCATTAGAATTCCTGCCACCATTAACACTTATTCTAATTAATTTGTCTTGATTTTCGGGTAGAAGTTTGTTTCTTTAAGGACTTAAGATGATGTTCTGTCGAGAAAAGCCTCTTTCGCATCCTGTTGTGTGAATGGGACAGATCAAGCATAAATGTGCTAATTTTACTAAGTTTGGAAATTGTTCTGCATGAAACTGTGCAATCAACATCCAGAGATGTGCTAACTTGTCCCTTGGATACCGCTGAGCCACTACCACCCTTTTAACTTCTGCCCATTCCTTTTTGGACTCCTCTCTATTGACAATGGCAGCACTCACAGCTGTATGCTCAACTCCATCTTCCTTCCAAGTGAAACTCTTGTCTTCTGCAAATTGGTCAAGTATGATATCCATTTCCTTGTCTCCCCATGTAGATAAATCTTCCTGGGATAAGAAGGTAATGGGCCTCATACCCATAGTGCCAAAGGCACTTACAAGATCAGCATCTGGAAATCTGAACAATATATTCAAAGTTACAATCAGGATTACACAGAACCCTTATAAAGACGAGATGCTGTTAAACTGCTGCATATACCGTTTATTGCTGATACAAACAATAAAAATATAGCATTTTAAAAACATTTCCAAGTACTGTATTATGTACAGCTGCATTAAAAAGGTATTAAAAATAATTTATATTCATTCACGAAAAGTTACACTTTGACATGACCAGTAGCAGCTAACCTTGTCTCCATATTTTCTATCAATTTCATGATAAATTTTGATTTCGTAGATTCCAAGGTCTCTCCTGGTGTCTGCAAGAGAATGTGTCCCTTGTAAAGTAGCTTTCCATCAACATTTTCCAGCTTCTGTTCCAACTCCTGCTGGTGAGCACCTTTGTTTTTAAGAAGGCCTCTGAGGTCACTGACACACTTTTCAACATTCAACTGAAAATATATTATACATTGATAAATTTAACTTCATTTCTTTAACATCTTTAAATCTCTAGTAACTCTTGACATTAATTTATACTTAAAAATTATACATAACCTTTATTGCCCAGCTTTGTTCTTACCTTCACCAAAGCAATGTCCACATCTTCTTTTTGAAGAAAAAGATTTAGATGACCCACAACAGGTAGCACATCCATCAGAAGGTATGTGAGAGAGACAAAGGACTTTGTGGCTACCTGGAACACAATAAAATTTTCTGATTAGAGATTATCTTACCCTGCTACTTATTATCATAAACAATTATAGACCATTTTTTACTAAATAAAAATCTAAGCAGCCCAGAATAGAAATTAACTTCAGACAAGGCCTTTACTAAAAAGAAAATTAATAAAATTCTTGTTTCTCCTCATCCAGGTTTGTAAGGGAAAATACCAGATAACTTTTACCTAATAAACAAATTAAAATTCTTGGATTTTGTAATACCTTTTTCTTCAGCCCTAGAGCTTTTGGATCCTTAGTTGTACCATATTCTTGTAAATATGTCAGCAGTGCATCCAAACTTCTGTACACAGTTTCTAAAGCCTCATAAAATGCCAGCCATCGGACAGCATGCACTTCCTTAAATTTGATGGATGGAGAATCTAATACATCTTGAATTGCCTTCAACTGGGACACCCTTACACATGAATATTTGAAGTAATAAAATATGTTTGTTACATTTTCCTGGTAAAGCTGCATGCCTGGCACATCTTTTGCTGCTTGACTTGTGCACAGGGCTAGGCGGTGTGCAACACAATGAACATTAACCAAGGCTGGGTTGTGCCTTAACATAAAACCAGTAACACCATTCTTTTTGCCAGTCATAACTGCTGCCCCATCAGAGCCTAATCCTATAATTTTCTCCTTTGACACACCCCTTTTTTCGAACTCACTGTATATTCTTTCAGCAATGGTCTTACCAGTCCCATCTTCTAAAGTTATATTTGATATATAAACTGTACTGGGCTTCATAGTAACGTCGGTGATTCTTGCATACAGTATTAGCCGCTTGTTAGTGCATCGGTCTGTGGATTCATCAGTGAGGCAAGTAACATAAGGAGACTCCTCCAACTTCTTATTAACATCATTGTCAATAACTTGGTTCAAAGCATTCAAGAAACCCAAAACAGAATAGGCGGATGTGTAGTCTAATCTGTCACTAATTTTGAGGCCAGCAACAAATGGCGTTTTCAGATCTTTTAGTAAGTCCAGAAAAGATGAAAACTTGGTAAGAGGGATGTTTTCCATCACCATAAAATACACCACTTTTAGGGCCACCAGAGCACTCTGTTCTTTATCTGATAATGCTTTGCTCACTGCTCTTTCATAGTCTGTACTTAACTTTGGAGCCATAGCTGCAGTGCGGTGGTCCACTGTTAGTGAGTGTTCCTTTAAAGAACTTATTCTAAAGTTTTTGCATCCATTCTCAGATGTATAGATGTTTCTTTTTTTTTGCTTTAGTGCAAAGGGTGCAAACCATCCCCCCTTCACCTTCCCCTTCTTTCAGCTCTACCCAAGGGTAAGTTTTTTTCCAGTCTCCATTAAATTTGCGAGTTACAGAAGCTGGATTCACCTAATTAAGAAAAACAAAAAAGTGACTTAATTAAAGAGTGCAACCATAAACTTGAATTATAATTTCCTAAAAACATACATATGCCTATTCAGTATTGACTAACGATCCATACAGTACAGAAAAATACAATATACAGTTATCAAGTTGTGTACCTTAGAAGGTGCCTTTAGAGGTGATTGGTCTCTCTGACTGATACTTGTGGAAGGATTACAGCTTGAGCCATGCGCGGAATCGCCTGGATTGTCCTAAATTAAATGAGCATTACAATAAAATTACAGGAACTGATGTATTTGATAAGTACTATTACTAATGGCACTATTTTTACTAAGGACATATTTCTTGCCTGACAATCCATATCAGTCAAATGGTTTAAAATCATATATATATATATATATATATATATATATATATATATATATATATATATATATATATATATATATATATTTTTTTTTTTTTTATACTATGCTGGCTTAATTACCCTAAACTTTAATTTTAATTTTTAAAAATATGAGCGGAAATATTGCAAATTCAGGTGTATGTGCAGCAGCATCCCCAAAACTAAACCACAGACCCTAAATTTAACTAATGCAGCCTGTCCCTGATCTAACGTTAATATCAGAGTTAAGGACTAGCCTGAGCTTTAAATGTTAGCGGTAAGACCGAAATGGGGAAACTGCAAAGCTGCCGGTTTACCGCTGTTATAATGTTATTCTGAATTCGTAAAAGGCACAATGCTGGACACAAGTGAAAAAAAATTGTGAAAATATTCAAATAGGTCATTTTTGGACGGAATTCGCTATTTTCGTGTCAGAACTAACCGTGTGCATGTCGTCATTACCCGGGCGTCATTATTTGTTTGACGTGTAACTTACCGGTTTGCGTGGAACAGCCCCTTTCCTCCACTTGATGGGAAACATGCTTCTTCCGACATTAAACGACTCACGTGATCCACAGGATATTTCAGGAAGCGCGTGTTTTAACCACACGGGGTCCATTTATGCGTGTTACGTCACCAATTATGTTTGTTTACACAAAGTCCAAGTCATGTGCGCCGATCTTGACAGTAAAAGCTTAAAATCTATTTTGAGGTAATAAATATTTCTGTTTACTGCTAAATCAAAGGTAGACTACTTTTTAGTTGTTTTTACTATTTCCAATTTGTTATACAATGTGTATATATATACAGCGTATATCATATTCGGACAATCAGACCGAGCAACAGCCTAAATCTCGGACTTTAAAAATTTTAATCGGTCCCAGTCCGATTGCCGACGCCCAACAAAATCCCTGTTTAGACATTATTTTTAAAGCAGGCTTGAATCAAATAAATCTTAACTGGCCCTTTTCCTAACATAATGATTGGTAACAGGCCATGTTTTATTGAACACATTTTGTCTTGAATATCTATAAATCATATGTATTAACATTTTACAAAGAAATTAATGGGGAGCAATTTGATCAAATGAAGTCCAGGTACATGTAGGTCAAAATTGAATAAAGTTTGATGATTATTAACAACAAATGAATAAGATGATTTGGTTTATTCCTATTAGCTACCAGCAGCAGTATGGTGGCTATGGAGGTGGAAGTGGCACTGATGCCCCAGCAGCTTATGGAGGACAACAAGTAAGATAAAAAGGGTTTTTATAAATAAACAATGAATAAAATGATATATGATAGTCTTTGCTGTAAGTCATGAAATACAGCTTTGGTGTAAGTGTGGTGCTCTTTAAATTGTAAAACCTTGTAGTTAAATTACTTAAATTACAATAATGATGACATGCAATCTTTTATGCTCTGTTGCTCCTTTTTTGGTGCTATAGGGCTATGGTCAGCAGGGGCAAGTCCAACAGAACTATGGTTATGATCAAGGTCAGTATTCACAAGGCGGTCAGGCTCAAGGTTCACATCAATCTGGATATGGTCAGCAATCTAGTTATGGTCAACAACCAGGATACGGACAAGGTGAGTCTTTGTAGAAGCAGAAAGGAAGAAAGATAAAAAGAGAAAATTCTATGATGACACTTAGCTGAGCAGTTTTTTTTTTTTTTTTTTTTTTTAATAACTGGTATCTTTGATGCAAAGGATGAAAACTTTTTCATAACTGAGAAATGTGTGTTTGTTGCTGTTGTTAAAACCCCAGTTTTGCTATGATTTAGGTGCTCAGTCAGCTGGTGGTTATGGTGGTCAGAGTGGATATGGTCAACAACCTCCAGCTCAGCCCCCAGCTCCACAACAGCAGTCTTATGGTCAGCAAAGCTATGGACAGTCTGATACTTCTGGTGGCTATGGACAGCAGCAGCAAGGAGGATATGGACAGCAGCAGTCAGGTAGTGCAAGATGTGTCATTTTAATAAAGAGACAGTTAACAGTATTTTTTATCCATGTCATGTTTTAAGGTTTATTTCGAAATATTTTATACAGTATCTTTGGTGGTGTATGAATTGATTTCTTACGAATTCACTTTTGTCAAAGAGCTTATATAAGTCTGTTTATTTGCAAGGTGGCTACGGTGGCCCAGGTGGTCAATCTGGTGGCTATGGTGGTCATAGTGGTGGTCAGTCTGGTGGCTATGGTGGTCACAGTGGAGGTGGTGGAGGAGGAGGGTATGGTGGCGGTGGCAGCAACTACGGACAGCAGGGAGGTGGTTATGGTAATGTCACATTTTCTTATACTGGATGCTGTTATTTTATAGGCACTGTCATTTGTAGTTGAACAGCAAAATTAAGAATATATTTTAAGATTGGTTTGCATAAAGATCAGTCTTATTTGATACCTGAAGGAAACAATATTCTCACTTGTATTTATTGTTCATTTTAGGTGGAGGACGCAGCGGTGGATCATATGGGTAAGTTTGTAGGGGATTGAAGGGTTGAAGACATAGCTTCAGAAGTAATAAAAAAATATTAGACATAGGAAAAAAAACAAATGTATTCTGGGTAAAAGATATATAAAATTTCAAGAGAAAAAAAACAT
Organism: Lingula anatina; assembly: GCF_001039355.2. Next base: position 752,519 of record NW_019775702.1, on the reverse strand, counting down.
TGGAGTTCTTGATGAAAAGGTTTTACAAGGGTTGTTTGTGGTACATTGAATACTATCTGGATGATAATGGGTATGCATTGGTGAATCAAGGATGTCATGACTTTAAACATAGGTTATGGTGATGAAATGGAGTTGAACAAAATGGTTATAAAAGGTGATGGCCTGTATATAATTAACAGAGCCATTATATATTTATACTGGTTACATTGTTCTCTTCTATGCTACTTTTATAATAATTTTCTTTGAGTATTTTAATTCTTACCAGGTATTTCAGGTGTGCTTTAGTGGGAGTATTTTCCTAAAATAATGAGAACTGGGTACTTTTTACTGACTGTCACTGAATTACATACAAAAATCATGGGAATCCACAGGTTGTGCAACATTGGGAAGTTGCTACCTAATATGTAAACAAAAATAATATTATGGCATATCAACGATTGGTTATTAAAGCATACAAGGTGTCAGCATTTTTTTTTCTATAAGCACTTTAGAGTTGGTACTGCTGATAGAAAAATACTTTTTTCTAAGCTTTGTGTCATGTTCACAATGCAAAATATTTTTGAACTATTTATTTATTTACATTTAATATTTGTTTTTAACATTTTCTTTGGAAATTAACCATTGGAAAAATGTCTTTTGTGCCTTGAAATCTAAAATTTTACGTTAAAAATTCCCAGAAACTTCACCTATTTTTTTTTTCATTTTTATTGAATATACTTTCATGCCAAAAAAAAAGTTTAATTTAAAAAAAAATGTTTGCCTTAAAACCCATGTGAATTAAGACTTAGTTTAAGGTGATCTCCAACAACATGCAGCAAAGTGGGCATAGCAGCAGAATTGTGGTTTCAACTTTACAACAGAGTCAAGAAGGAAGAGTGTATACCAGTACGCACTTCTGCCCTAGTCTGTAACATGAGTAACAAGGGGCAATGTGCTGTACTGGACAGGGTTTCTATGTGTTTCAGTGGTGGTAATCAAGGTGGATACGACAAAGGAGGGTATGGTGGTAAGTGAATGCAAGGTGGGCAAATGATACCCACTCATGGGAAGAGCAAGAATTGTATCTATAAGTATATTGTTACTCGGTGTAAATAAAGGGGATTGGTAGGGATAAAATGTATGGAGAAATATCTACTGATATTCACAGCACATATTCTGGACAGATAAGAATGTGTTTTTGTATCATTTAAATTGAAGTGTAATAATATAACACACAATATACTTCATTTTTATTGGTATTTATTTGTCTGCTCTTCCCAGTAGTAGGACATACAAAGTCCGAAATAAATCCTTGTGGTTTTCCTGTCCATGTGATTACTGAAATGCAATGTTTCAATATAAGGGGGTTATATGAACACACATGAATTCAATTCTCACTGTGCCGTTTCATTTTTATATATATATATATATATATATATATATATATATATATATATATATATATATATATATATATATATATATATATATATTTCAACATGAAGACATTTGTTAATAAAACGATGGTGATTAAAAATGTTAATTTAAGTACAGTACTGTTTAACCTTTATTACAACAAACAAAGGTGGTTCATCAAAATCAATGACTAGAAAAAAAAAACTGAACTGTTATGATATGGTCACAGTGGTGCCTGGTTTCAATTTTATAACCACAATACAATGTGGATAAAGCCTCGTACAACACTGTTTTGATGTTACAGCTGAACAGGAAACCGATTCAGAAAGATTGGTATGGATTTAAAAACCTTATCATGCTCAAATGGAAAATTTGTATTTTATATTTATGACAAAAGATTACAATAAGGATTTCTTAACACCATAAATATATTGGTTTAGTTGTTAGATTGCTAAAGCAATGGTGAAAAAAAAACATCAACACTGGGCAAGTAATGTTTCGAGTGGAGTAAGTTTATAAGTTAGTAGTTGTTTTTGGTGATATCTGATTTCTGGGTAATGTGTGCTGAAGATAAAGGTACTAAAGCAGTTTGGTTCTTAAAAAATAAGTCTGAAGTGGGGATTTCGATGGATGCAAATGGAATACAATCTGAAAATGTGAATGACATCACATGATGGGGTAGTAGTGTTGGTGTTTGACAAAAGAAGTTTTCTATAAAAGTAGTTTATGGTGGGAAACAACTTGCCAAGAATGTATTATAGATTAGTATTATAAAGAAATTAAAAGGGTCATTTGTTGATAAGGATTCAAAATTGAATGTTAAAGCAAAGTGGTTTGCTAATGCAAAAATAACTAAATATACATAATTTTGTTAAAAAGGATAAAATACTTTTTTTTTATCTACAAAAAAGGAGTGTGGTACACATACTGTATGTAATGATAAGCACAGTTCGGGTCCTGCATGTGTTCTAGAAAGGTGAAGGTAGCCAAAAGTATAATATAGGTGAAAAAAGGCTAAGACTAAAGAGGCTACACAGATTCATTAAGTTCACAAACCATGGGTTATCTAAGTTTATTAGTTTGCTCTCCAGAGAGGCAAAGCATTTTCGGATTCACACAGTTCGAAAAACATAAAACAAGTTCACCACAAATTTAAAAAAAAGGAAAATTGCATGATACATTTGATGTTCTTACAATTTCAATATATTGCAGGAGTTCTCATACTAACTTCAGTTCTTTGTCCAACAGAAGTACATTGTGTTTTCTGTATCACTTCTTCAATAACTCATTTCAAGGGGGGTTTAAAACTTCGAGAATTGTTTGAAGCCCAAGTCTGTATTAATCTATTATAAGATTAGAAGTATTTGCTTATGAACTGTTAATCCAGATTTGCAGGGATTCTATGAAAAAAGTTGCCAAAACATCAACCAATGAGTTGTATTTAGACTGACAAGTCTTGCAGATCTGGATCCTCCCTCTAAACACATTAGTATATGTTTGAGTTGTAATTGCAGGTGGAGCACAGATGGAGACCCAGTATGACACCATATTTGTGACCAACCTTGGCCAACAGGTAAACGAAGAGGCACTGGCAGCACACTTTGGCTCTATTGGAGTGATTAAGGTAATTGTGATGAGCATACATGGTTTTTGCAGTGGATTAAGTTGGGAATTTATTGGTTTCAGTACTGAAGTTCAATTTTGGAGGTCTCAGAAAAGTTAATTGAACAGATTTTACTTAATGCTGCTGCTACATCATATTGCACGTGACTTATAACTCTGGACACAGTAATATTGTAACATTGTGAGAATTGATGCAATACCATGCTCCACAAACTGTTGTGGAATGAGTAAATGAAATCTAAAGAATTGTTTTACCACTCTTATCTCACTTGGGTACAAGTTGCAAATAAGATGGCCATCCAAGAAAGGACAAAAACCTAATTTATCACATCATGCCAAATGTTAGAGCTAGCTGGGCAAAATTTTCAAATCATAATCTTTGTGCTGTACAAAAGCAATTTTTTAACAACTGATTTAATGGTGAAATGTTGTTGTTTTAGAATGACAGAAGAACAAACAAACCAAAGATTTTCATCTACAAGGACAAGATGACTGGCATTCCAAAAGGAGAAGCAACCATTACTTATGATGACACAGAGGCAGCTTCCTCTGCCATTAACTGGTTCAATGGTAAGTGTTCTTCATTAAAGCTGTCCTAAGTCTTGTAATATATAGTCTTAAAAGTGCAATGCACAGGAAAAAAAGGGAAGGTGGGATTAATTAGGCTCATTTCTTTATTTTGCTTCTTCAGAGAAAGAATTTAATGGCAAAATCATCAAAGTAGAGTTGGCCCAGAGAAAGGCTTGGCAGCCTGGCGGTGGCAGGGGACGTGGAAGAGGTAATGGCAAAACTATGATGTACGATTTCTGTCTTCAAATTATTACAGTTCAGAATGTGACTTCTGTACAACAGCATTTTGCTAATTGATGCATTATGGCAGTAGCACAAGTAGGAAATTAAATTACAAATTCCATCGTTGATTAACACTCTTAGTTGTAATTTGCAGGTGGCTTTGATAGAGGAGGTCGAGGGTTTGACAGAGGTGGTCGAGGAGATCGTGGTGGCAGAGGTGGTGGTAAGTATAAGGATCTTTCAGTTCTAGAAATGGCCAAATATGTTTGGATGCTCTGGCACTAATACTAACTATTATAAGTGAAGGTGCAACATATGAAATGTTGCTATGACTAAAGGTGCTTTGAATTGATTGATTTATATTTGTTTCTTCAGGATCAGGTGGTTCTGGCAGACCTGGTGACTGGACTTGCCCTAATCCGTAAGTGATTCTTGTTTTCTGGCTTGATAATATCTAGCTAGTTTAACTTTTGAAAGTCCAGATAATTATAGGCACTTGGTGTCAAATGAATATGGCATGAAATAAACATGACAATGAAAAGAGGTTTTCATGAAACATAGTAACTTAACTGTAGCCTGCTATTGTGAAAGAGAAAAATTCACTTTTCAATGTATTGATATTTTGCAGTGACTGTGGCAACAACAATTTCTCTTGGAGGAATGAGTGCAACAGGTGTAACACTGCAAAGCCTGAGGGTGCAGATGATGATGACGGTGGTGAGTATTTACTTCTTTGACATTCACCTTAGTAGCCACTTTTTAGGAAAATGATACCAGGTATTGTAAGGGTATTTTTTAAGAGTGTCCAATAATGATTTAAACAGTACAGCTGCATTGAACGATTCTGTTTGATAATTTTTCAAGATCGTCGTGGTGGTTTCCGTGGACGTGGGGGTGGCCGTGGTGGATTTGGCGACAGAGGAGGCAGAGGAAGGGGAGGATTTGGTGACAGAGGACGTGGAGGAAGAGGTGGCTTTGGAGACAGAGGCAGAGGAAGGGGTGGCAGGTAGGTTTTTCACAGTTTTTGTCCTCTTCGATATTTTGATTTACTGTTTAATTTAATACAATAGTCAAAAAGTAGAAATGTTTGTTTTAGAAATGAGAAAAAAATAATGCTCATTTAGCTGACAGTATGACTTCAATTGGTGTAGATGTCAGAGTATTCGATGCCCGAGACTTATCTTCCCCCTTCTTTACACTTTCAGAGGAGATGATCGTCGAGATAGAAGAGATCGTCCATATTAAGATGGATGAAAGTGCACCAACTCTCTCATGTGGAAAATAATGCAAATTAAAATTGAATGAAAGAGAAGACATTAAAAAGAGTTGAGCTGGTTGAGATTTATATTTGAATGAGTTTTTATTGCATATGTTGATGTCTGGTATCACCAAATAAGAAAATATAAGGACGTTGACCATTTTGTCTTGCACTTCTGATTTCACGTATGTGGAAAACTATTTTAGCATTTGTATGTTTTATGTAAATAGAATGGTATCTGAAACTAGTAAATTTTTTTAAAAAATAATTTCTTTTGTTGTCTTATGAAAAGGTGTTGAACTCCTGAAGTATGCTAAGAATATAGACACAAGTAAAGTATGTTCTCAGAGTAACTACAAATCTTTGCTTTTTTTCGTCCTAAATGTGCCCATAAAATAGCACAGGTGCCGACCGTTCTAAGCTACCAAATGTCACTAAAATGTGACGTATGTGAATAAAAGATATTTTAAAAGGAGAATATAGTGGGTGCTATCAGTTGGCAAAGTTTTCAGAATGGCCTTTTGGAAGTAAATTTCTAAACAAATGCCAGCAATAATTTTGACAAGAGCAAGACATTTTTGTAATGCAACTAGGAAGCAAGGTTTGGTTACAGTTGTTCTTCCTGTTCGCAATTTTAATATTCCAAAATTTGACAATCTTAAAACCAAACTTCAGTACAATAATACTTGTAGTAATTTTAATGAATGCTTTCCCTTACAATTTATATCTGTTCTCTCAAATAGGGGCTACCTTGTCTCAAGCTGGCAGTACTAATTGTAGATTTTTGGCATAAACATAATTTATCAGCGTTATGCATCCCCTGTTAACTCGCACACGACCACCACCATTTACAATTTAGTATCTTTGTTGGGCACCTCATCGTGTACTTAACCTTTAAAGGGTAGAATCATTAGGGACAAGAAAGACACAAGCTACGACAACTAAGATCGAGAAGGCTTCCTAATGCATTTCTCAACAACTTGGGATTGCCCCCACCTCTCCACAAATTATAATGTACGTAAACTCGTAGCAACGTTCACTTCATTAGATGCCATTATGGTGTGAAATATCCGAAACTCAGGAGCGTTGTGTATTCAATACTGAAAAACGCGTTTCTTGTTTTAAATCATTTATTCTGTATAAGTGGCCAAATAATAGAGTGGTGTGAATCCGATAGTGTCTTAGGAGGCAGTCCATTTCCAAACAGGGTACAGCAAAAAGCAGTTTGTACAGCAAAAGGCATATATTAATACTCATAACCGTAATACAGTAATTATCAGTTACATTTAGTAATGAAAAGTGCATGGAAGAGTTCCGAATTCTGGTAGTTTCTGCCAAAATGACTTCGTATTAATAATACAATAGTGGCATGAACTGGAACTTTCTGTTAGCACTTAACCATTAAATACTATTCCATAAGAACTTGGCATCATACTGAATTCTAGAATGTTCTCGAAAGTTCTTTTCGTTGTGACGCTGCGATTTAGATAAAGATCGTGACATTGAGATGATGATCAAGCCTAGCATCGTAATATTTCATTTTTAAGTTTTAACGTCAAATTAAATCCTAGACTAGGTGTAATCTGTACTGGTAGAGGTAGATAACCAGAACTGACAATGAAGCGAGTTGTATCCTTAGGATCAACTTCCCAGACTTCCACACCTTGGGTAATATTTGGCCTCCTATATTGTAAGCCCTGCAGCGTTTCTCTTCTTTCCAAGCGAGCGATTGAAAACGGAAGTGATTACACATACAATATAAGCATTTGCGCAACCTACTGCGCCGATGACGTCACGATGCTAGAAACTTCCGTAAACAGAAGCACGCGGAATCAGGAGTTTCGAGGTCTTTCTCGCAGCTTCAAGATTTAGAATAAACTGGAATACACAGAAATAGACATGGATACGGTATATAAGGGCGTTACGTGCGACAGAGAGATCAGTTGTCTATATTCAAAGACAGAAATAAGCAAGAAAAAGATATTGGCTAGCGAAAAGCGAACCATACGCTATACATTTTCTCATCGTTTTTATTCATCGCAAGTTAAAGTAAAACGACAACATGCCAGGGAAAGCTCCAGCGATAGGTATTGACTTGGGGACAACCTTCTCCTGTGTTGGTGTTTATCAGCATGGAAAGGTTGAAATCATCGCAAACGACCAGGGCAACCGAACGACACCGAGCTACGTTGCCTTCACAGACAGTGAGAGATTGATCGGCGATGCGGCTAAAAATCAAGTTGCCCTCAACCCACAGAACACAGTGTTCGACGCAAAGAGACTGATTGGCCGTAAATTTGATGATCCAGCGGTGCAGGCAGACAGCAAACACTGGCCCTTCAAGATTGTGAACGATGGCGGTAAACCCAAGGTTCAAGTTGAATACAAAGGTGAGACCAAGAAATGCACTCCTGAAGAAATAAGCTCTATGGTTCTCACTAAGATGAAAGAGACAGCAGAAGCATACTTGGGTCAGAAGGTCAACGAAGCTGTTATCACTGTGCCAGCCTACTTTAATGACTCACAAAGACAGGCCACTAAAGATGCTGGTGCCATAGCAGGTCTGAAAGTACTTCGTATTATCAACGAGCCAACAGCTGCTGCCCTTGCTTATGGACTAGACAAGAAGCTACAGGGTGAGAAAAATGTCCTAATTTTTGACCTGGGTGGTGGCACTTTTGATGTGTCAATCCTGTCAATTGCTGATGGATCCTTGTTTGAGGTACGCTCTACCGCTGGTGATACACACCTTGGTGGTGAAGACTTTGACAACAGGATGGTCAACCACTTCGTACAGGAATTCAAGCGCAAATACAAAAAAGACATCAGTGGTAATAACAGAGCAATGCGACGTCTCAGAACAGCATGTGAGAGAGCAAAGAGAACCCTGTCCAGCAGTTCCCAGGCCAACATAGAAATAGATTCCCTGTATGAAGGTGTTGACTTTTATTCCAGCATCAGCAGGGCCAGATTCGAGGAACTGTGTGCTGACCTTTTCCGTTCTACTCTTGTACCAGTTGAAAAAGCTCTTTTAGATGCTAAACTAGACAAGTCACAAATTGCAGAAATTGTCCTGGTGGGTGGGTCTACACGTATACCCAAGATCCAGAAAATGCTGAAAGATTTTATGAATGGAAAAGAACTGAACCAGTCCATTAACCCAGATGAGGCTGTTGCTTATGGAGCTGCAGTCCAGGCAGCCATATTGACTGGAGTCCAGGATGACACTGTAAAAGATGTGTTGCTCATTGATGTTGTGCCTCTGTCACTGGGTATTGAAACGGCTGGAGGTGTCATGACAAACTTGGTCACCCGCAACACACGTATTCCCACCAAGACATCGCAGATATTCACCACTTATGCCGACAATCAACCAGGGGTCAGCATCCAGGTGTTTGAAGGTGAGAGGGCAATGACCAAGGACAATCATAAACTGGGCACATTTGAGCTAAGTGGCATCCCCCCTGCCCCCCGTGGTGTCCCTCAGATTGAGGTGACTTTTGACATTGACGCTAACAGCATCCTGCATGTAACAGCACAAGACAAGAGCACAGGCAAGTCCAACAACATCACCATTACTAATGACAAAGGCAGACTGTCCAAGGAGGACATTGATCGTATGGTCTCCGAGGCAGAGAAGTACAGCAAAGAAGATGAAATGCAGCGTGAAAAAATAGCAGCCAGAAACAAGTTAGAATCCATGATATTCAGCTACAAGCAGGCTGCTGAAGATGGAGCAGGCAAGATTTCCTCTGAAGACAAAGATGCTGTGTTGAACAAGTGCAATGATACCATGAAGTGGCTAGATGATAATTCACTGGCTGAAAAAGATGAATTTGAGTATCAGCTGAAAGAGCTGGAGAAGGTATGCTCACCAATCATGGCAAAGATCCATGGTGCAGGACAGAGGGGAGCAGGAGATCAGCCTACAGGAGGACCACATGGTGGCCCCACTGTGGAGGAAGTGGACTAATCCAGCAGAAAATCTAGTACCATTGCCAAATGAACTTCTATTATACTATATAAAAATACTTTTTTTAACTTACTGAGTTATACCAAAGATAAACTTTTAATATGATAATGTAAAATCAGAGGAAGTTATTATACAAGTAGGATGTTGAAAAATTGACTATTGTAATCAAAAAGTTGCATGTATGGTGTTTGTAAATTAATTTATTGTTGTTACTATTATATTATTCTATGTTACATAACAACAGTTTCTGTTGTTGCTTTAAGAACTGTGATCTGTACTTAATCTTTAATAAGTACAATTGTGATATTTGTTTTCATTTTCAATAAAATTTGAAAAAGAAGAAATGACTCTTTTTGTTTTCAAACTGACAATGTGAAAGAATGAATATATTGGATTTGATACTTCTGTGTTTTTGTTAAAGCTTTGTTTTTGTCTAAATTACAATTTTGGTCAAATTAGTTAAAGCAGAAGAAATAAGCAGACTTGATCTGGCCTCCGTTTCACAAAAAAACTTAAGTCGGGTTCCCAGAACTTGGTTACCAACATAATTAAGTCCTTACATCACTTAGTTACGTCGGGCTACTAGTCAACTACAGATTTAATATTCTTTGTGAAATGGGGGCCTGGACTATTTAAATAAACTTAGAACTTCAAGGTCACATACGAAAAAATATATATTTCAAAGAGTAAGTAAGAATAACAAGCATCACTTTAGTAACAAGAAAGTTGCTTTTTTTTCTGTCTTTAATTTAACAATATATTTTTGGGGTTAATGGTTGTAGATTGTACGTGTCATTCAAAATGTTAAAAAAAAACCTAACGAATACTCTATAAATTGCAAGAGTACTGTACTGCTTTCAACATAATACAATTATGAATTGGCAAATATTTAAAACCCAAGTTGACACGCCTCAATGTATGAGACCGATAGGAGATATTGCAGTTCACTTGTTTTCTGAAAAAAGGTCCGACCTCTGCACTGATGTTCAGTGAATAATCTGGCACTGGTTATGTGTTGCTAAGTAGTTCTGCTTAGTCAGTTACATAAAAAGAAAAGCGCACTGTCCTTTGACTTGTGGAATACATGAAAACCTTCCTGCTTTCCCATGCTACAAAAACATACAATTTGCTTTCCTTTAATAAGATATCACAGTCCAGTTGAGAGTTTCATTTTTGTAAAATGAACTGTTCAATAAATTCATTTTGCTCTGCCTCTTCCTTTTGTAAAGCTTCGTATTGTACTCGTAACCTGAAAAAAAAAACCCAGCAAAAGTTGCTTTATAACTACTGATGCCAATAACAAGACAAAAATTTTACTCAATGCATTACAGCTCTCTGCAGCACATTTTCAAGTTATAAAGACTGAAATGTCAATTTCATGCCAAATGAAACACTAAAATTACAAGAGGTAAATTACTTGAATAAAAGAAAAATGTACCTTTCTGACTGCATTTTCTTTTCAGCTAATAATGCCTGTAGCTGCTGTTGCTGAGCCTCTCTTTGTTTTGCAATTGATTTAAGGAGATTCCTGGATCCAATAGCCTGTGAACAGACAAAGTTGACATAAAAATTCAATATCATGATAATGGATTATTGGAAATATGTAGCACACCGTTTTGTAATATTCAAATTTGAGCATCACCTCCATCTTCATTTCCAACCTTACACTTGATTGACAGATTGAATTGTTTCTTTATAAATTATAGCACCAAATAAAATACATATCTGATCAGTAAAATCTGGTAATAGTCGATCTTATTGTGAACTTGCCTTCATTTTTTCTTTTTCAACTTCTTTTGACACTTTGTCTACCATATCTATAAATGATCCCACTATCTTCTGAAATTCACCCATTTCTGTAATACAAAAAAGTAGAGAGCTTGTTATGAATATGTACAATTGCTCAAATATCCGACATGATTTGGGGTTTTTTAGCAAAAAGTAGAAAGAAATGGCTTGGCAATCTTTAAAACTGGGCTTGAGGCATGCTTAAGGCACAAAACCATGGGGTTCTGACTTTAATTGGCAAAAATCGTATCTGAACTTGAATGTATAGTATCTTGTCTTCAAATGCCTTTTCTGACATGTGCATAACAAAATCTTTGTGATATAACTATATGTACTATGGTTTCCATATATTGATACAACCTGGGTATCTGACAATTTTTAATTGACATCATAGCATACAAGATATTATAAAACCTGAAGTCTAAATGACTTAACTTACATCTAGAAAATAAAGTGAACTTTTTCGAAAAGGTCAAAAACTTTTTAAAAAAATGAACAGTATGCCATTTTATGATGTAAAATTAAGAATTCAAATTTTAATTATCAACAATGTATTACTTATACCAAAGCCGACTACAAAATACTATCCACAGTTTTTAACCCCATTTCGAGTTCTGAACTTTATTTAATTTTCACTTATTATTATCTTCTCTTATCATATCAAAGGAATAACACTTATGTATGGCGAGTTTATCACGGGTACTTACTATCTACAAAATCTTTACATTCTTCCTTCAATTCTGTGGTATCTTGAGACACCTCTGGCTCAAGCACCCTTATCTTATTTAACTCGTCAAAATGAAGACCCGCTCTGGCAAGTGCCTCGTCCGCCATTTTCAAACACTGGAATGTTGCTAAGAAGAGCTATCTGGATACCTGCAAATAGTTTTGTAAAGACAAGAAAGTGACCTGAGGGTATCATTTGATTATCATTGAATAAAAAAATAGATATGTGCATTATTGTACGTGAAAATTAGATTTCACAATATCATGGAAGTTTTATTCTATTTATATTATCCTTTAAATATGTTCCAAATATATGCTGACTTTTTCTGTATCGGTGACCTCAGATTAGATTACTCATGAGCTGAAAATAAGCTTCTATATATAAGCTTGAAATAATCTGCGACACCGGTTCATAACTTCCCCGTCGGTTGACAGACGACGGGGAACACTATTCCAAGAACGTTGGTTGTGTTAATTGTAATCGTACTCCCACCATGTCGGGAGAACCGGCACTTAAATCTGAGCCGAATGTCGGGAATGGAGACACTGCCCGAACTGTCATCAAAGGAAATGCGTCTAAATATGTGAAGTTAAATGTGGGTGGATCATTGCACTACACAACTATAGGGACATTAACGAAGCACGACAATATGCTGAGAGCAATGTTTAGCGGTCGTATGGAGGTCTTAACAGACTCAGAAGGTTAGTTGGCAGCAAATGCTACTAATTTTTAAACTGGGCGTGTATTTTGGAAGTGTATATGAAGGTACTTGATATTTACCCAATTTGTTGAAGTTATACAGCTTCAATAGGCGAGGTCTGAGTTTCTCAGAATTGTGTTTAGCTGCCACATTGGTTTGTTGAGGAATCTTTATATTTAATAATGCACATGTCCACCTAGCACGAAAATTCATGCATAAGCACTCCTACATGTATTGACGATTCTGATATGTACTGTCTGCTAACGCATGAAAGCAAAGGCCTCAACCTCAAGTCCATCTACCCTGCATACCACAGTCTACATCTATACAAATAACATTTTAAAACCTGACATATTAGCTAACCAATAGAAAACTATAAATACAGTAAAAAAGAAATATTCTTTGTGGTATAATTTACATCTTGGAATTTAATTTCAAGAAGTTCTGCCACAACTTACAAATTACAACATTAATTTTTGCATGAACAGGTTGGATCCTTATAGATCGCTGTGGGAAGCACTTCGGTACAATACTTAATTTTCTGCGAGATGGGTCCGTGGCTCTGCCAGACAACAGAAGGGAAATTGCAGAGATATTAGCAGAAGCAAAGTACTATTTAGTGCAAGATCTTGTAACCATATGTGAAGCAGCATTGAAGAAAAAGCAAGAAGAAATGGATCCTATCTGCAAAGTTCCATTGATCACATCTAGTAAAGAGGAGCAATTGCTGATCAGCTCAACATCAAAGGTAACTATATGTCGACTATGGGATGAACAGCTGATGCAAACCATTGATCTGTATTCATTTATTCATTAATGGAACAGAATTATACACACACCAACATATTTTGCATCTATAACCAGTGAAAATTATTCCTCTTGCTTAATTTTGCTCTAAATGTTTATATATTGTTTATATTTTGATATTTTAAAATATTGGTGCCTTTTATTATTATCATTATGCTTTTAACACTGTATTTTGTATATTTGCATAACTTTGAATTTTCTGTTCATTTCAGCCTGTAGTGAAGTTGTCGTGCAATAGACATAATAACAAATACTCTTACACAAGGTAATAATGTAAACCATTTCGCAGAATTGTTTTGATGAATTTAAATGCATGCCCCCCCCCCCAAAAAAAAAAAAAAAAGTTTGATTTTTATGATATGCTCATCCCATTCTTTAAAAAATATATGTAATATAGGATATAGGGGGGATACATTTAAAACTGTGATATTCTAACTATTTGTGAATTTGTTAGACATTTTGGTAAATAATATGACATGGGGGAAATGTTTAGTTTTAAAATGAAAATAATTTGGTGATTAATTACCATGATATAATGTTAGTATACTGTGTTTAAAATATTTAAACTGCATTACTTGCACAGAAAGCATTAGAATAAAGTTTTTCACATCAGTCTTTATAATAGCAAAGGTTTGCAAAGAATTTTGTTCTTCTCAAATGAAATTCAAAAAGCCTTCAAAATTTTTTAATGAAATTCAAAACATGGTATAGAAAATGTCAGTTTACTAAATTGAATATTTTACACCAATAAATGGCCTCCTGTGCATTAGATTTGTTTTTCCCCAATCTTTCTTTTTGTTTTTTGATTGTGTGTCTAATTTTCTTTTGTATATTTCAGTCATTCTGATGACAATTTATTGAGGAACCTGGAGCTCTTTGACAAGTTATCACTGAGATTTAATGGGCGTGTTTTGTTTGTGAAGGACGTCATTGGAAGTAATGAGATCTGTTGCTGGTCTTTTTATGGACATGGATCAAAAATAGCAGAGGTCTGCTGTACCTCTATAGTATATGGAACAGATAAAAAACACACAAAGGTGGGTATGGAATAATTAATATATGATGTATGATTAGAATAAGATCTGTTCACATTTTGGTCCATAATAGATAAAAAAAGTTCTAAAACATCAGTCAGTTATTTTGAAATGCTGGTATTAAAAACTTGAAAATTAAAATCCGTTCTTTTTTATGTACAGACACAGATGTGTCTGTACATATTGCCATCACCTGCGTCTGTCGTCGCCGTCGTCGCCGGCGCCATGCACTTTCCTTGTAAAGTGGAGGGCAGTTTTACTTTTTGGCTTTATATTTACAGAGCTGATGAATATTCATAAAACGCAGGTCAAGTTCGAAAATCAGCATGATAGGGCCATTATTGTAGAAGTTATACTGTTTTTTCACTTTTTAAGCATATATGCAACACTGTAAACATATTTTAAGGAAAACCGATAAGCCTGTTGTCATAAAACTCACAGGAGTAATAAATCTTACTAAAACACAGGTCAAGTTCGAAAATCAGCATGATCGGGCCACTATTTTAGTAGTTATGCTTTTTTTTCACTTTTCAGTATATATGCAACACTGTAAACACAATATAAGAAAAACAGATTGGCCAATTGTCAATAAACTCACAGGAGTGGTCAATCCTGCCAAAAGGCAGGTTGAGTTCGAAAATCAGCAAATTCGGGCTATTATTTTAGAAGTTATGCTGTTTTTTCACATTTCCTCAGATTCAATTCTTAGGCATGTTAACAGTCTCATTATTTAATTAATAAGATACATAAAAGTGTTTGTTTGACATTTCCTGCATCTTTACAACATTGTTAGTTGACTTTGTAAAAATGATGGTAAACTTGTTATCGTGTATTGTGTAATAAAGTGTCAAAAATGGAAATAAACTCATATCATTGCAGTTTGTCAGATTCAATCATTCACTGTGTTCAGAATCTCAGAATGGAAGAAATTGGACATTTAACACTGTTCTATTGATATTTTTCCCAACTCATCAATTTTCTTAGTTGATCATATAAAAATGGCAGTAAACTGTTAATTTTGTTTTATGTTAAAAATTGTAAAAAATGAAAAAAAAAACATCTCAGAACAGTGCTGTCTTGTTTACATTTTGGCTTTTTCAAGTTGTGACTTTGAAGTTCCATGGGCCTGAAGACCTTTGCTAGTCACATTTTCTGAATATCCATGATACTAATATTTTATTATTAAAAATTGATGGTCATTATGCTGTTAAACATTATGTAATATTGCATCAAAATTTGAAAAAAACCTATTTTGGGCACTGCTCCCATGATGACCATTTAAGAAAAACCATGTCACTTACTGTTCTCAAACTTACAGGAAAGAAACATGGGACTAAAATATAGCTTCAGTAGGCAATGCAATCTGCCAGTTAAACATTTTTTTGTGAAAATTTAATTTTTTACATATTGGCATTTTCAATGTGTGACTTTGAAGTTCTACGGGCTTGAAGACCCATGCTAGTCACATTTTCTGAAAATCCATGATATGTTTATTTTATTATTAAAAATTGATTGACATTATGCTGTTAAAGCCATTATGTAATATTGCATCAAAATAGAAGAAAACACAATTTTGGGTGCTGCTGCCATGATGACCATTTTGGGGAAAACACGTTACTTACGATTGCCAAACTTTCAAAAAAGAAATACAGGACTAAAGTGCAGCCTGAGTTGGAAAAGCAGTCTAATTGACTTCTTTTTCTGGAAGTTTTACATTTTCAAAGTGTGAACTTGAACTCCCATGGGCCCAAAGCCTTATGCTTGTTACACATTTTACTTACATTGGTATTACCTGTTGAGCAAAATTAAAATTTGATGTTGAATTTGCAGTTTAACATAATGTACTTTTGCATCAGAATTGACAGTAGCCTATTTTGTTATTTCCTGCTTTTTGTCTGTACATTTGACAGCTTTGCTGCCTTGTTAATGGCTGCTTTAAAATGTATCAACAGGTTGAGTTTCCTGAGGCAAGAATATATGAAGAGACACTGAATGTATTGCTATATGAAAATCGTGACAAGGGTCCTGATGCAGAGCTGATGCAGGCCACTAGAGGACACACCGTAGGCGCCACAGTGGCTGGTTATCACAGTGATGATGAGGAAGAGAGGGAGAGGATCGAGAGAGGTGTAGATAGATTACGACGGAAATAAACCATTTGTTTCAGAAAAAAAAGACTTGTATAAAAACTTTTAAAATAACTTTGTGATATTGTCCTTTTATGGGAATGAAGAAGGGGAGTGGGTGCAAGGATTGACTGCTTGAATCAGCGAAAACTGTAAGTTTGATACAATTAAAAGACATCTCACACCTTTATCAAATGTTTCAAATGTTAAGGAAAGCAAGAAAATATGTCATTTCTCTTTTAAGTTAATAAAGTAAGGACAACGTTTAACAAACTTTAAATGTTATCATGTCTTCATTTAAACTGTCACTGGAATGTCATTTACTGTATTTGAACACACTAGTACAATGTGATACAAATTATTATAACCAATTGGTTTTTGTCTGGTAATCTGTAAACATTCTTCTATGGACACAGTCTTTGTTCGACCATCTCCTCCTCCAGTAACCCATCACTTCCATTAGGAGTTTAGACACACAATCTGGAAATTGCATACTAGAACTGTATTACATTTGATTTCTTTAAAAGTGTACATAGTACTGACATTGAAATATGTTCATATAAATCTTAGACACATAAAGCAGGCACCAGTCAACATGTTTCTATTTCCCGATTTAATAATGTGTCCAATTTGCAAATTTCTACTGGTAATTTTTATTGTAGTGCTTGTAAGGCATACCAATCTGTTTCAGGGAAGATGCGTTTTTCAAAAACGTTCTCTGTCTTGGATGCCTTCCTCTTCAGTTTTTAAAACTAAAGGGCCATTATACTGTCGACTTGCAAATAAAAAAAAAAATGGGTGAAATTCCTAGTAAATATTCCTTCAAGCTACAATCTTCAGATGATCTTAAGATTTATCTACATTTTGTTCAATCCGAACTGACGTTTACATATAATAAGTTAAGTATCTAAATAGAAATTTTGAACGGGGTGAGTTGGTGACCTGGCTAAACGCGGTATTGGAAATCCAGGCTCTCTTACCCGGAGTGTCAGGGCACTATAAAGCTAGCTTGTCACTTTACTTTTCCATGTGTTAGCTTTACAGTGTTAACAGCTTTACGGTATTGCTGATGTGGGTCATATATGAAATCAAGATCGAGCTGGCAATACCACAATCTAGAACCTAGGGTACGCTCGCTTTATATACANGCGGTGTGAATCCGATAGTGTCTTAGGAGGCAGTCCAATTCCAAACAGGGTACAGCAAAAAGCAGTTTGTACAGCAAAAGGCATACATTAATACTCATAACCGTAATACAGTAATTATCAGTTACATTTAGTAATGAAAAGTGCATGGAAGGGTTCCGAATTCTGGTAGTTTCTGCCAAAATGACTTCGTATTAATAATACAATAGTGGCATGAACTGGAACTTTCTGTTAGCACTTAACCATTAAATACTATTCCATAAGAACTTGGCATCATACTGAATTCTAGAATGTTCTCGAAAGTTCTTTTCGTTGTGACGCCGCGATTTAGATAAAGATCGTGACATTGAGATGATGATCAAGCCTAGCATCGTAATATTTCATTTTTAACGTCAAATTAAATCCTAGACTAGGTGTAATCTGTACTGGTAGAGGTAGATAACCAGAACTGACAATGAAGCGAGTTGTATCCTTAGGATCAACTTCCCAGACTTCCACACCTTGGGTAATATTTGGCATCCTATATTGTAAGCCCTGCAGCGTTTCTCTTCTTTCCAAGCGAGCAATTGAAAACGGAAGTGAATGCACATACAATATAGGCATTTGCGCAACCTACTGCGCCGATGACGTCACGATGCTAGAAACTTCCGTAAACAGAAGCACGCGGAATCAGGAGTTTCGAGGTCTTTCTCGCAGCTTCAAGATTTAGAATCAACTGGAATACACAGAAATAGACATGGATACGGTATATAAGGGCGTTACGTGCGACACAGAGATCAGTTGTCTAAATTCAAAGACAGAAATAAGCAAGAAAAAGGTATTGGCTAGCGAAAAGCGAACCATACGCTATACATTTTCTCATCGTTTTTATTCATCGCAAGTTAAAGTAAAACGACAACATGCCAGGGAAAGCTCCAGCGATAGGTATTGACTTGGGGACAACCTTCTCCTGTGTTGGTGTTTATCAGCATGGAAAGGTTGAAATCATCGCAAACGACCAGGGCAACCGAACGACACCGAGCTACGTTGCCTTCACAGACAGTGAGAGATTGATCGGCGATGCGGCTAAAAATCAAGTTGCCCTCAACCCACAGAACACAGTGTTCGACGCAAAGAGACTGATTGGCCGTAAATTTGATGATCCAGCGGTGCAGGCAGACAGCAAACACTGGCCCTTCAAGATTGTGAACGATGGCGGTAAACCCAAGGTTCAAGTTGAATACAAAGGTGAGACCAAGAAATGCACT
This sequence comes from Lingula anatina, assembly GCF_001039355.2. Next base: position 733,904 of record NW_019775702.1, on the reverse strand, counting down.
CCTGAAGAAATAAGCTCTATGGTTCTCACTAAGATGAAAGAGACAGCAGAAGCATACTTGGGTCAGAAGGTCAACGAAGCTGTTATCACTGTGCCAGCCTACTTTAATGACTCACAAAGACAGGCCACTAAAGATGCTGGTGCAATAGCAGGTCTGAAAGTACTTCGTATTATCAATGAGCCAACAGCTGCTGCCCTTGCTTATGGACTAGACAAGAAGCTACAGGGTGAGAAAAATGTCCTAATTTTTGACCTGGGTGGTGGCACTTTTGATGTTTCAATCCTGTCAATTGCTGATGGATCCTTGTTTGAGGTACGCTCTACTGCTGGTGATACACACCTTGGTGGTGAAGACTTTGACAACAGGATGGTCAACCACTTCGTACAGGAATTCAAGCGCAAATACAAAAAAGACATCAGTGGTAATAACAGAGCAATGCGACGTCTCAGAACAGCATGTGAGAGAGCAAAGAGAACCCTGTCCAGCAGTTCCCAGGCCAACATAGAAATAGATTCCCTGTATGAAGGTGTTGACTTTTATTCCAGCATCAGCAGGGCCAGATTCGAGGAACTGTGTGCTGACCTTTTCCGTTCTACTCTTGTACCAGTTGAAAAAGCTCTTTTAGATGCTAAACTAGACAAGTCACAAATTGCAGAAATTGTCCTGGTGGGTGGGTCTACACGTATACCCAAGATCCAGAAAATGCTGAAAGATTTTATGAATGGAAAAGAACTGAACCAGTCCATTAACCCAGATGAGGCTGTTGCTTATGGAGCTGCAGTCCAGGCAGCCATATTGACTGGAGTCCAGGATGACACTGTAAAAGATGTGTTGCTCATTGATGTTGTGCCTCTGTCACTGGGTATTGAAACAGCTGGAGGTGTCATGACAAACTTGGTCACCCGCAACACACGTATTCCCACCAAGACATCGCAGATATTCACCACTTATGCCGACAATCAACCAGGGGTCAGCATCCAGGTGTTTGAAGGTGAGAGGGCAATGACCAAGGACAATCATAAACTGGGCACATTTGAGCTAAGTGGCATCCCCCCTGCCCCCCGTGGTGTCCCTCAGATTGAGGTGACTTTTGACATTGACGCTAACAGCATCCTGCATGTAACAGCACAAGACAAGAGCACAGGCAAGTCCAACAACATCACCATTACAAATGACAAAGGCAGACTGTCCAAGGAGGACATTGATCGTATGGTCTCCGAGGCAGAGAAGTACAGCAAAGAAGATGAAATGCAGCGTGAAAAAATAGCAGCCAGAAACAAGTTAGAATCCATGATGTTCAGCTACAAGCAGGCTGCTGAAGATGGAGCAGGCAAGATTTCCTCTGAAGACAAAGATGCTGTGTTGAACAAGTGCAATGATACCATGAAGTGGCTAGATGATAATTCACTGGCTGAAAAAGATGAATTTGAGTATCAGCTGAAAGAGCTGGAGAAGGTATGCTCACCAATCATGGCAAAGATCCATGGTGCAGGACAGAGGGGAGCAGGAGATCAGCCTACAGGAGGACCACATGGTGGCCCCACTGTGGAGGAAGTGGACTAATCCAGCAGAAAATCTAGTATCATTGCCAAATGAACTTCTATTATACTATATAAAAATACTTTTTTTAACTTACTGAGTTATACCAAAGATAAACTTTTGATATGATAATGTAAAATCAGAGGAAGTTATTATACAAGTAGGATGTTGAAAAATTGACTATTGTAATCAAAAAGTTGTATGTATGGTGTTTGTAAATTAATTTATTTTTGTTACTATTATATTATTCTATGTTACATAACAACAGTTTCTGTTGTTGCTTTAAGAACTGTGATCTGTACTTAATCTTTAATAAGTACAATTGTGATATTTGTTTTCATTTTCAATAAAATTTGAAAAAGAAGAAATGACTCTTTTTGTTTCAAACTGACAATATGAAAGAATGAATATATTGGATTTGATACTTCTGTGTTTTTGTTAAAGCTTTGTTTTTGTCTAAATTACAATTTTGGTCAAATTACACATTGATGAATGGTACACTACATTATGTCTTTTTGATGGTTAAAGCAGAAGAAATAAGCAGACTTGATCTGGCCTCTGTTTCACAAAAAAACTTAAGTCGGGTTCCCAGAACTTGGTTACCAACATAATTAAGTCCTTACATCACTTAGTTACGTCGGGCTACTAGTCAACTACAGATTTAATATTCTTTTCGTGAAATGGGGGCCTGGACTATTTAAATAAACTTAGAACTTCAAGGTCACATACGAAAAAATATATTTCAAAGAGTAAGTAAGAATAACAAGCATCACTTTAGTAACAAGAAAGTTGCTTTTTTTTCTGTCTTTAATTTAACAATATATTTTTGGGGTTAATGGTTGTAGATTGTACGTGTCATTCAAAATGTTAAAAAAAAACCTAACGAATACTCTATAAATTGCAAGAGTACTGTACTGCTTTCAACATAATACAATTATGAATTGGCAAATATTTAAAACCCAAGTTGACACGCCTCAATGTATGAGACCGATAGGAGATATTGCAGTTCACTTGTTTTCTGAAAAAAGGTCGACCTCTGCACTGATGTTCAGTGAATAATCTGGCACTGGTTATGTGTTGCAAAGTAGTTCTGCTTAGTCAGTTACATAAAAAGAAAAGCGCACTGCTGTGCTCCTGTCCTGTGGAATACATGAAAACCTTCCTGCTTTCCCATGCTACAAAAACATACAATTTGCTTTTCTTTAATAAGATATCACAGTCCAGTTGAGAGTTTCATTTTTGTAAAATGAACTGTTCAATAAATTCATTTTGCTCTGCCTCTTCCTTTTGTAAAGCTTCATATTGTACTCGTAACCTGAAAAAAAAACAGCAAAAGTTGCTTTATAACTACTGATGCCAATAACAAGACAAAAATTTTACTCAATGCATTACAGCTCTCTGCAGCACATTTTCAAGTTATAAAGACTGAAATGTCAATTTTATGCCAAATGAAACACTAAAATTACAAGAGGTAAATTACTTGAATAAAAGAAAAATGTACCTTTCTGACTGCATTTTCTTTTCAGCTAATAATGCCTGTAGCTGCTGTTGCTGAGCCTCTCTTTGTTTTGCAATTGATTTAAGGAGATTCCTGGATCCAATAGCCTGTGAACAGACAAAGTTGACATAAAAATTCAATATCATGATAATGGATTATTGGAAATATGTAGCACACCGTTTTGTAATATTCAAATTTGAGCATCACCTCCATCTTCATTTCCAACCTTACACTTGATTGACAGATTGAATTGTTTCTTTATAAATTATAGCACCAAATAAAATACATATCTGATCAGTAAAATCTGGTAATAGTCGATCTTATTGTGAACTTGCCTTCATTTTTTCTTTTTCAACTTCTTTTGACACTTTGTCTACCATATCTATAAATGATCCCACTATCTTCTGAAATTCACCCATTTCTGTAATACAAAAATGTAGAGAGCTTGTTATGAATATGTCCAAGTAGCTTCAGAAAATTTTTTATAATTTTTACAATTGCTCAAATATCCGACATGATTTGGGTTTTTTTTAGCAAAAAGTAGAAAGAAATGGCTTGGCAATCTTTAAAACTGGGCTTGAGGCATGCTTAAGGCACAAAACCATGGGGTTCTGACTTTAATTGGCAAAAATCGTATCTGAACTTGAATGTATAGTATATCTTGTCTTCAAATGCCTTTTCTGACATGTGCATAACAAAATCTTTGTGATATAACTATATGTACTATGGTTTCCATATATTGATACAACCTGGGTATCTGACAATTTTTAATTGACATCATAGCATACAAGATATTATAAAACCTGAAGTCTAAATGACTTAACTTACATCTAGAAACTAAAGTGAACTTTTTCGAAAAGGTCAAAAACACTTTTTAAAAAAATGAACAGTATGCCATTTTATGATGTAAAATTAAGAATTTCAAATTTTAATTATCAGCAATGTATTACTTAAACCAAAGCCGACTACAAAATACTATCCACAGTTTTTAACCCCATTTCGAGTTCTGAACTTTATTTAATTTTCACTTATTATTATCTTCTCTTATCATATCAAAGGAATAACACTTATGTATGGCGAGTTTATCACGGGTACTTACTATCTACAAAATCTTTACATTCTTCCTTCAATTCTGTGGTATCTTGAGACACCTCTGGCTCAAGCACCCTTATCTTATTTAACTCGTCAAAATGAAGACCCGCTCTGGCAAGTGCCTCGTCCGCCATTTTCAAACACTGGAATGTTGCTAAGAAGAGCTATCTGGATACCTGCAAATAGTTTTGTAAAGACAAGAAAGTGACCTGAGGGTATCATTTGATTATCATTGAATAAAAATAAATAGATATGTACATTATTGTACATGAAAATTAGATTTCACAATATCATGGAATTTTTATTCTATTTATATTATCCTTTAAATATGTTCCAAATATGTGCTGACTTTTTCTGTATCGGTGACCTCAGATTAGATTACTCATGAGCTGAAAATAAGCTTCTATATATAAGCTTGAAATAATCTGCGACACCGGTTCATAACTTCCCCGTCGGTTGACAGACGACGGGGAACACTATTCCAAGAACGTTGGTTGTGTTAATTTTAATCGAACTCCCACCATGTCGGGAGAACCGGCACTTAAATCTGAGCCGAATGTCGGGAATGGAGACACTGCCCGAACTGTCATCAAAGGAAATGCGTCTAAATATGTGAAGTTAAATGTGGGTGGATCATTGCACTACACAACTATAGGGACATTAACGAAGCACGACAATATGCTGAGAGCAATGTTTAGCGGTCGTATGGAGGTCTTAACAGACTCAGAAGGTTAGTTGGCAGCAAATGCTACTAATTTTTAAACTGGGCGTGTATTTTGGAAGTGTATATGAAGGTACTTGATATTTACCCAATTTGTTGAAGTTATACAGCTTCAATAGGCGAGGTCTGAGTTTCTCAGAATTGTGTTTAGCTGCCACATTGGTTTGTTGAGGAATCTTTATATTTAATAATGCACATGTCCACCTAGCACGAAAATTCATGCATAAGCACTCCTACATGTATTGACGATTCTGATATGTACTGTCTGCTAATGCATGAAAGCAAAGGCCTCAACCTCAAGTCCATCTACCCTGCATACCACAGTCTACATCTATACAAATAACATTTTAAAACCTGACATATTAGCTAACCAATAAAAAACTATAAATACAGTAAAAAAGAAATATTCTTTGTGGTATAATTGTACATCTTGGAATTTGATTTCAAGAAGTTCTGCCACAACTTACAAATTACAACATTAATTTTTGCATGAACAGGTTGGATCCTTATAGATCGCTGTGGGAAGCACTTTGGTACAATACTTAATTTTCTGCGAGATGGGTCCGTGGCTCTGCCAGACAACAGAAGGGAAATTGCAGAGATATTAGCAGAAGCAAAGTACTATTTAGTGCAAGATCTTGTAACCATATGTGAAGCAGCATTGAAGAAAAAGCAAGAAGAAATGGATCCTATCTGCAAAGTTCCATTGATCACATCTAGTAAAGAGGAGCAATTGCTGATCAGCTCAACATCAAAGGTAACTATATGTCTACTATGGGATGAACAGCTGATGCAAACCATTGATCTGTATTCATTTATTCATTAATGGAACAGAATTATACACACACCAACATATTTTGCATCTATAACCAGTGAAAATTATTCCTCTTGCTTAATTTTGCTCTAAATGTTTATATATTGTTCATATTTTGATATTTTAAATATTGGTGCCTTTTATGATTATTATTATGCTTTTAACACTGTATTTTGTATATTTGCATAACTTTGACTTTTCTGTTCATTTCAGCCTGTAGTGAAGTTGTCGTGCAATAGACATAATAACAAATACTCTTACACAAGGTAATAATGTAAACCATTTCGCAGAATTGTTTTGATGAATTTAAATGCATGCCCCCCCCCCAAAAAAAAAAGTTTGATTTTTATGATATGCTCATCCCATTCTTTAAAAAATATATGTAATATAGGATATAGGGGAGATACATTTAAAACTGTGATATTCTAACTATTTGTGAATTTGTTAGACATTTTGGTAAATAATATGCAGTGATTGGGAAGGAACGCGCCATTGCGCCATACGCGCATAGAATCGTAACTGGGTGCATAAAAAGCCCTGTATGTGCGCCATAAGGGCGCGTGATTTTGTTATACCTCGCGTTTTTAAAAAGAGTCTACTCGTCAATAAACTAATCGTCAACTGATTAGCGTATTTTTCCTCTCATACCTGAAGACGTCTCAGGAACGAATTCGGAAGCTATCGAACGCAATCCCTGAAGTTTGCCGAGAGCAATGAGCACATCGTCCCAATAGATATGTTAATGAAATAAAAGCTGATATCTTATTGGCCAATCAGTTTATAGGTCATGTTTATCCAATTAGAAGTAACCTTGCTTTTCGTTCTGAAAGCACATGGGATTTTTTTTCAAGCAGCACTTTGATGAAGTGAAAAGAAAAATGCCGCCAAAAAAGATTTTTAAAATCTCGCCAGACCAGCCTACATTAGTTAGTTTATTTACTTCAACCGCTTCGTCTAAGGGTCCGTCCATCGTTCAGGAAGAAGTCTCAAAGGAGACGGGGGAAGAAAATGTACCAACTTCTGAGAGCAGCGCTCCTTGCACTACGACGAGTAGTAGTGACACCGACAATAGTGTTACTGCTAGTGCTAGCACCTCTCACTCTCAGGTCGCACGAGGTTTCCAACCCGGGCCGATGGCTTCAACTATGGCCCTGGCTCCAGTACAACTGCGAACAGTGTAAGAGTTAAGATTCTTGGGAGTAAGATAAGTTATGAGGATGCACTGAATGTGTGGCACAGGAAAAAGAGATTACTTCATTAAGTAATGAAATCTCTTTTCAGTAAGACTGATTAATAAGTACTAGACAGTATGTGAAGACAATTTCATTTACATTTTCTCAGTTTTGAGTAATCAAGGTTTTCATAGATCTAGATTGTTTACCTCTTGTTGATGGTTTCATCAAATAAAAACCAATTACTTATGAGTATTACATGTTTTCTGATCATTTTGTTTTTTCATTTAGTCTTCAAATAAGTTCAGTAAAGAAGGCAATGTAATGGTTTTATTGAAAAAGACAAATAAAAGTCTTAACTAAATAAATATATTAACAAAGTTTAACTGCAAAACCTTATCATATTATTCCCAAAAATATTGATACAGATATTTCAAATATATTTGTCATGTTTAAAAATGGCCCATAAATGTCAAGCGATGGCCCATTGATATGCAAATGGCCCATTAAGGGTTACCCAGGAGGGGCCATTGTCCCATGGGTGGTTTGAACCTTCCCAATCACTGAATATGACATGGGGGAAATGTTTAGTTTTAAAATGAAAATAATTTGGTGATTAATTACCATGATATAATGTTAGTATACTGTGTTTAAAATATTTAAACTGCATTACTTGCACAGAAAGCATTAGAATAAAGTTTTTCACATCAGTCTTTATAATAGCAAAGGTTTGCAAAGAATTTTGTTCTTCTCAAATAAAATTCAAAAAGCCTTCAAAATTTTTTAATGAAATTCAAAACATGGTATAGAAAATATTAGTTTACTAAATTGAATATTTTACACCAATAAATGGCCTCCTGTGCATTAGATTTGTTTTTCCCCAATCTTTCTTTTTGTTTTTTGATTGTGTGTCTAATTTTCTTTTGTATATTTCAGTCATTCTGATGACAATTTATTGAGGAACCTGGAGCTCTTTGACAAGTTATCACTGAGATTTAATGGGCGTGTTTTGTTTGTGAAGGACGTCATTGGAAGTAATGAGATCTGTTGCTGGTCTTTTTATGGACATGGATCAAAAATAGCAGAGGTCTGCTGTACCTCTATAGTATATGGAACAGATAAAAAACACACCAAGGTGGGTATGGAATAATTAATATATGATGTATGATAAGAATAAGATCAGTTCACATTTTGGTCCATAATAGATAAAAAAAGTTCTAAAACATCAGTCAGTTATTTTGAAATGCTGGTATTAAAAACTTGGAAAATTAAAATCTGTTCTTTTTTAATGGCTGCTTTAAAATGTATCAACAGGTTGAGTTTCCTGAGGCAAGAATATATGAAGAGACACTGAATGTATTGCTGTATGAAAATCGTGACAAGGGTCCTGATGCAGAGCTGATGCAGGCCACTAGAGGGCACACCGTAGGCGCCACAGTGGCTGGTTATCACAGTGATGATGAGGAAGAGAGGGAGAGGATCGAGAGAGGTGTAGATAGATTACGACGGAAATAAACCATTTGTTTCAGAAAAAAAGACTTGTATAAAAACTTTTAAAATAACTTTGTGATATTGTCCTTTTATGGGAATGAAGAAAGGGAGTGGGTGCAAGGATTAACTGCTTGAATCAGTGAAAACTGTAAGTTTGATACAATTACAAGACATCTCACACCTTTATCAAATGTTTCAAATGTTAAGGAAAGCAAGAAAATATGTCATTTCTCTTTTAAGTTAATAAAGTAAGGACAACGTTTAACAAACTTTAAATGTTATCATGTCTTCATTTAAACTGTCACTGGAATGTCATTTACTGTATTTGAACGTACTAGTACAATGTGATACAAATTATTATAACCAATTGGTTTTTGTCTGGTAATCTGTAAACATTCTTCTATGGACACAGTATTTGTTCGACCATCTCCTCCTCCAGTAACCCATCATTCCATTAGGAGTTTAGACACACAATCTGGAAATTGCATACTAGAACTGTATTACATTTGATTTCTTTAAAAGTGTACATAGTACTGACATTGAAATATGTTCATATAAATCTTAGACACATAAAGCAGGCACCGTCAACATGTTTCTATTTCCCGATTCAATAATGTGCCCAATTTGCAAATTTCTACTGGTAATTTTTATTGTAGTGCTTTTAAGGCATACCAATCTGTTTCAGGGAAGATGCGTTTTTCAAAAACGTTCTCTGTCTTGGATGCCTTCCTCTTCAGTTTTTAAAACTAAAGGGCCATTATACTGTCGACTTGCAAATAAAAAAAAAATGGGTGAAATTCCTAGTAAATATTCCTTCAAGCCACAATCTTTAGATGATCTTAAGATTTATCTACATTTTGTTCCATCCGAACTGACGTTTACATATAATAAGTTAAGTATCTAAATAGAAATTTTGAACGGGGTGAGTTGGTGACCTGGCTAAACGCGGTATTGGAAATCCAGGCTCTCTTACCCGGAGTGTCAGGGCACTATAAAGCTAGCTTGTCACTTTACTTTTCCATGCGTTAGCTTTACAGTGTTAACAGCTTTACGGTATTGCTGATGTGGGTCATATATGAAATCAAGATCGAGCTGGCAATACCACAATCTAGAACCTAGGGTACGCTCGCTTTATATCTTTAATACGAACATGATAGACCAGTAAACTGGAGAAACCCCTTAAAAACACTATTTCAATTGCAAATTATAAGTTATGAGGTAGAAGACAAGAAGTGCTTTTCGTCATTTGACAAACGGCTTGTGATTATAATGAGCCAAAGATTCGTAAAATGAAACTTCCTGACAGACAATTAAAGGTGCGTCTGAGCAAGGAAGTGGATGTCTACTTACTTAGCCTGATGATGTGTTGATTCTACCGGTTTCCCACATCTGAAGTATTATGCAATTTTTTTCTAATTTCGAAAAAATTATGGAACATGGCTTCTTAGAATCTTGACAAACAGGACGCACTGATAATCGATAATCATTACAAGGCATTATCATCACGCCATACAGATCGTGAAATATGTTGATCCTACATCATTTCCTTGTTTGTCCACAGTTAGAATTACCGCTGTCTGCATTCTTGCTTACGGTTTTTATTTCACATTTGTTCTGATCCACTAGTGTTAAGGTTTTTTAAACATATCTGTAATAGACGTATTTTGGGATATGTTACATGTCTTGAGACACTGTTGGTAAAAAGAAGGACCCGCACTCGGAGGATTGTGAAAGTATGGCTATAAGTAAGAAAACAAGTTCTTAATTTAGAAAATTGACCAGCGGACGACCGGTGACGTCTGTTTCTTTCCGTGAGAAATGCCCCAGTGCTGCTCAGCACTTACCGAAGGAAAACACTACAGACAATTGAGATTGTTGTATGTAGTACAATTGTTGTATGCCAAAAGTAATTTGGTAATATTTAAAGAGGCTCTGCCACTTTGTTAATCGATACGGACAGAACCATTTGTCGCTATCGGTTTCTCGTCAAGCGATTTTAAATGGAATGTTCCGACTAATCCCATTATTAAGATTTGAATGGTACCATTATGCATCTTCTAATATGAATGAAAAATCTTGATGGCATACGCCAATGACAACTAAATCAAACGTAAAATAAAGCACGCAAACATTCAATAGACACCAGCGGTATTCTGAGTATGAGCATTGCAGTGAAAATATATCAATCAAAAATGCCCCACAAGTGCAGTTCATAAGCGATTGTTGGTTAAATGACCGTCAGTTCCTCTTTAAGCATTTGCATTTAATTATTTTTCTTTCGTGATATAACCCCGTCATCCTCCAAACTCTTAGTGAAGGTAAGTGATGTGCTGCTAGTTAATCGGTCCTCCATACATCTTGTTTTTGATTTCTTGTATTGAAGAATAATCACATAAAAATTAAATTTAATATCTCGCAAAGCCAAAAGGTTTCCAGTATCAAACGCGATATTTCATTTCCTCGCATTTTTTTATTACCAAAATTTCAGTGAGACAAAGCTAAGTGTTTATCAGGGGTTTTAATTTCAACCATCGAAATGAGTGGAAGGTTCGAATGCAAAGTGGATGGCGCTCCACTCCCTATCGATGTCAGAGTACAAAAGGTTGTTAATGATATCTTAAATTTTTCATGTGCATTTCATCGATTTTGCCATGCTAACCATCAACGAGCTTGAATACATTGTTCCGTTTTGCGGAAGTTACTATGCAGTTGGTGACAACTGTTTGAACACAAAAGCTGGATCGATGTGACGATGGTGGGGAATCGATTGTGTGAGGGGAGGAGACTGCTGGGCTAGGTTGGTTCAGATGCGATACCGTTAGTGAGCCATAACTGTGGAGCGCAGTTAGCTGCATTAAAGCTAATCTTGTGTGTAAGCAGGCGCTATAGTTCCAGATACTGCTTTTTTAACATTTCTAATTCGAAATAATATTTAACAGCGAAGTGGCAAGAGATACTGCAGTAAAAGGTGTGACTATTCAGAAAAAGGCAGGAGATCGTTGCGTCGTTTTTTTTTCACACGAGCAGTATAAAGAGCCATGCCGGAAAAAGTCGACGGATCCCCGACTGGTTCGGGAGGTTCTAGAAACTCCCGACATTTAGGATCTGCTTTGTCCAGCGTCAGTCGCAACTCCAACGGTTCTCTTGTATCTGACCGCCCAAATTTGGAGATCACTTTCCAGGAGCCCCTAGAGAAGAAATATGAGTGCCCCGTGTGTTGCCAGGTTTTACGCTACCCCATCCAGTTTGACGAATGCGGACACAGATGCTGCTCCTCCTGCTTGCCAGAGTTACTTAGGTAAGCGGTAAAATGTGAAACTGCCATGTCTGGAGTAGTGAACAGTGTCATATAATTTCGCCGTGTAATTTTGAATTGACACGGATTTCAATAGACGCAATGGAAGATTGATTTATGTTACGGACGTTTTTTTGAAATTCACAGTTACATGGATAATTACAAGCTGATAGATTCTCGTTAATTAAATTTTTTTACGTACCTGCATGTCTGGATCTTTGCTACCTCTTGTTTTGCTGAATGAAAAAAAATATTGACAAATTTGGGATTTCTTGTTCCCAAGAAAGTACAATTTCTATTCGGTACGATAAATTTGTCTGTTTCTGCTTTCTTAGAAATAGGCCTATAAGAAATAATGACAATAACACATACATTTAATTGAAAGTGATTGAAAATGGTGTGAATTGCGTCTTCGTAGTTATGAAGTTAGAAATTAAACTAACACTAAATTAGAACTCTCCCTCTCATTCTCTTAGATAAAAAAGGATAATGACCCCTACGTAGTTTCAATATTTTCTTTAAATTCAGGGTCGCCCCAAGATGCCCAATTGACCAGCGGCACATTGACAGAGATAAGGTAAGGCCAGACGAAACTGAAAACTTGACGAACATGAGTGATCGCCCCTAATTTTATGAAAATCATACTTTTTTCGCACCTTTTTTTTCAAATGGAAAAGAAAAATACATTGGCTCTTTGTTTGTTAGATGGAGACACGATAATTAACCCCAGGAACAACCCTGAATGTCTTTATATTGTAAAATCGTCACACTGTGGATTTAACATTCCCTCCCCTAAAACACGTCTCTTACATTCATCTTCATCACATGCTAAAAGATAATTTAAAAAATGAAAAATTTTCTATTGATCGACCTTGTTCGAGAGTCGCCTCCCCTCACCAAAGTCATTTATTTTCGTTGGCCTAATTTCCATTCTTTCTAGAAAAAATCTATTAAAAGAAAACTTATCTTTTTGTCTATACCATATCGATTTTGTGTTATATTTTTAAAGATGTGAATGCAATTTCCTGACCTCTCTTACAAACGCATTATTTGTGTTACTGTAAATTCAAGGTTAACAGTCATCAATATGTAATGCTTATACAGATGGTTGGCATTGACAAAACATCCGTCTTTTCAAACATTGCTATATTTTTTTGTTAGCTTATGGACTGGCTGAAGTGAATGTCGGGCGCTAAATGAATATGTCATTTTCGTTTCCTTATTGTATTTTTTGAAAAACTTCTTTTTCAAAATAGCCGTATTGATCTATGAAATCCCTTTTCTTCAAATACACATGCGATTCAGCTCGGCACAAAAAGGGCATTAGTTGCTAATAACTAAATTATGGAGCATGGAAACGAGACTCTGACATCAAGTTTAGAAAAACATTTTTATTATTGAGTACTGCGTACCAATCATGCTCAATTGATTATCGATGCGAAGATTCCATTTTGCTATTATACAAAATTCTCCCATTTCATCGCAGTTATTGATTATTCTAAAGTATTCTGGAATGACTTTTGGTGTGCGCAGGATGAGAATGATGGTAGTTCGTGTCTCCCGAGGTTTTTTTTTTTTTCATTTCACGCTTACCGTGGTGCGCTTAAATTAACATAGGCTGTGTTAGAATTTTAGTTAAATTAATTTAAGGGCTACTATCAAACTGGCAGTGAATAATTCTGACACTTGTGTTTGCCTATCTAATTAGTACGAACAGGTCATGCTGAAAGAAATAGAGAGTTGTTTACATTTAAAAAAAGATGCTAAACATCCATAATATATAACAATTCTAACATTATCTGCCCTATTTTGAAATTCACAGACCTGTTAATTAAAGATATAAAAGTATAAAAGTTTAATAGTTACCCTATTTTTCGTCAAGGGATATGATTTTAGCTTTGGAATTCTGAAACTGATAAGACAAAAGGTATTGCACAAGATATCTCGAATACAAGATGCTATCGTTGACTAACATTTTTCAAATATTGATTATTAATTTACATATAATTTACGTCTTAATTGTTTAATTAATTACTTATGCTCCACGGATTATAAGGAAAATGGCAAAGACTGGGGTCATTCTTTTATTTCTTTTATTTGGGTAATTGGTTGTATAAAGTAATCACAAAAAAGCAAATGGGACTCTACTTTGGGAGATAAATCATTTAAGATGAGTGTAGGTCGTTTAAAAACAGGCGAAGCAATCCGTCCGTAAATTGCGCAATACAGGAAACGTCCACCTTTGTATTGATGCATCAAAATATTGCTGAGTCATTTTGAAGTTTCCATGTCACGAAAAACGAACAAAAAAAGTTGCAGATTTCAAGCATTGAAGGAGACTGTTTGGAAATGGAAATAAAACGTTGTTCTCACAATGATTGATATTTAACAAGCATTGTGAGAACAACGTTTTATTTCCATTTCCAAACGTTGTTCTCACAATGATTGATATTTAACAAGTTAGGGTCGCCTTTATTTATCCTGAACCCATATGAAATTTATTACGATTTTACTTTAATTAATTTACCATGAATTCAAAACGGTAATTCGAAATGACTGTAAAAAGTACTGATCTGTGACATGACCAAATGTAATTGCAAGCGGTAACCTATGAAGAAATTTTGTGGGGTTACTAAAATGCTAATACGGAAAAAAAAAAACAAACATATGATTAGGAAAGCCTTCGTGCCATAGTTCAGCTATCTTATTGCTTTGGCATAGATAAAAGCCTCCTCAACTGGTCAAAATCAATCAACCAGTATATTGTCATTGTCATTGTATTTCGTTAATTGATTCTGATACTACACTGTTTGGAGGAGATATAAGTATTTTTCTCACAACGACTTTTATCAACTATCCTAGGTCTATGTGGACAAGGCGTTCCAGCGGGATATTGATCACCTGGGCGTCAAGTGCAGCAATGGGCGATGCAAATGGACGGGTGCGCTAAAAGAATTAGTGGTAAGCGTTGCGATTCGGCAATAATGAAAAACGGCACATTTTTGTTTTGATTTGTAGTGTCCGACTGAATATATAAATAAACAGAAATAGTACGTCTGGTAATTGGAATTTCAGTACTGTAAACCACACATTTTCATTGGTTTTGAAATTTACCTGCTTAAAATCGATGATTTGAGGCACTAGCAATAAGCGTCATTTCTGAGTAACAATAACGTACAGAAAGAAGGAGCAAGGAGATATTATAACGATAAACTTGTGTTGCCACAATGTGAAACTTTTACAAATACGTTACAGCAAACAAATGCCCATATAAATTCATGATTTCATTTCTATTAAAACCAATTAACAACCCCGGTTACTTCGATAAACTCCCTAACACGACGTTATCTATTTGCCAGCCACACCAAGAAGATTGCAAGTACAAAGTTATTCCTTGCCCCAAAGGTTGCGGAGCTGAGTTTGAAAAACGTTTCCTCGACAAGCACAGAGATGAAGACTGTCCAAAGAGGAAAATTGCCTGCGAATTCTGCAAGAGCAACATTCTGTTCGAAGAAGAAATTGAACATCTAAACCTCTGCAAGAGATTCCCTATCCCTTGCCCAAATGGTTGCAAACGAAAGGACATACCCAGAGAGGAGGTGGGTAGAGCTTGGTTTTTGGTTGACATTGAAACAAGTGTCTATTTCACCAAATGTGCCCGCAGTACACATTCAATATATCACTTGTACACTATTCATGTTGGTTTTAGGTGGCCGAACACATGGAGGGGGATTGCCCGAAGCAGACAGTACCTTGTCCTTTTGTGGACTGCGGATGTGAGTACAGGGTAAGTAAAACCTAAATTTTTTTTTTTTTTTTTTTTTTTTTGAAATTGGATTTTTAAAAGAAATTGGAATGGGGCCATAATTATGAAAACTTAAATTGCAAAAATGTGCTTTGATAGACTCTATAAGACTTATTGAAAACAAGAGTTTGTAGAAATAGATAAAGAAACCTTAGCATTCTGATAGATTTGTATTTTTGTGAGAGCTGTTATACAAAGTCATACATAAATATGGAATGTGTATCCATCTTCAGTGCAACAGAAAAAAATTGACAGCTCACGTCAATGAAGAGCCTACGATGCATTTAAGCCTGGTGGCAGAAACCATAGCCAGACACAAGGAAATCCTGGATAAGTACAAGCTGTCAATGGAGGACCACACCGAAAAACTTGCAGGAATGGAGAAAAGAATCGAAGGTCTTGAGAAGTTGTACGGCGCTCAGTTCGTTTGGAAAATCGACAGCTACCAAGAGAAGCTCGATGAGGCGAAGGCTGGAACAAAACGCACCATTTTTAGCCAACCGTTCCTCACCAGTCGAAATGGGTACAAGATGGCCCTTTCCGCTTGCCTCTTCGGAGATGGCAAAGGTAAATTGCAGGACTGGCAAGTTGTCACAAAAGTCGTCTATTTTCCTATCGATAAAATGAAACACACTTTAATAACTTCATAACGGACCGTTTGCACTGAGAATCAATTTGTTTTGAATAAATTTAATGTACGTAGTCTTCGTCAAATCAAGCAAGAAACTTTTACATTACGTCGATTACGATTTGAAATTTTAATCGCCTTTTATTGATTTCTTTTCAGCCCGAGGAAAGTTTATGTCACTATTTGCGTGCATTTGCAAAGGTGAATCCGATGCCTTACTCTCGTGGCCTTTTTCGCATCGAGTAACCTTTACGTTGATGGACCAATGCGAGGACCCAGCGGCGCGACGGAACGTCACATATACAGTAAAACCAAACACCTGCAAGGACAATAAACCCTTCTTGGGCAGACCCTCCGGAGATAGAAACGCAAGCTTTGGTGCGCAGAAATTTGTGGAGTTGGAGGTGATGTCAACGCTGGACTACATTCGAGATGACACAATTTTTATCAAAGTGAATGTTGATATGGATGATATGGTTAAGATGTAGGCGATTAAAACACCCAAGTATTCCCACATGCAGGCCATGTGCACTTTAAAGAAAGGGCAATATTTTTACAATATGAAAATATTGGTTGCAGTCGTTATATAATCTAAAATGCTTAACGACTGCAGAAGCTATAGGACTTGGACAAAAGGGTGCCTTATTTCAGCCACCTTGTAGGCTTGTGTCCTACTATCTACCGGTTTAGTGTACAGTAAAGGAATGATTTATTTATTTCAGAGATTGCTCAAAATATGTTTCAGTGAAACAAATGTAGCTATCATCATGATATTAACTTGATATGGATATACAGTCCATTGCACGCCTACAATACTGGAATTTTCACATACAAGCAAATCGTTAAATGGCAGGATGTGCTACGTCCCCATGAAGATGTAAAACGAACTATAATGCAATTTATTATTGTTTTCAAATCAATTCAGAGTGAATTATCACAGAATCTTAACTTTAACCAAAGAAATGTTTTGCGAAATGCGTATATGTATATTTTGAAAGTTCTGCATATCCATTGTAGATATTGATATAACAATGACCTGTTCAAAAGCGTGAAGGTCATGTGCCCGTGCTGAGTAGTTTGTAGCTGGTCCAAAGTATTTTTATACATTACATTACTAACATGTTCTCTTGTCTGTGGCAATATAGATAATAACCCACATTGCCAAAAGTCGTTTGTCAATTTGTTTGAAGGAAAAATATATATTTATGGATTCAAATGTGAAATTTACTCAAAAAAGCATTAAATGTATATATATTTGCACATATTATTAAAACATATTTGAAATGGTACAACGTTTATCGTAGTCCTCGGTTGTCGTGTTGCGAGAGACATTATGGTCTTGGTGTCTGTCCGGAGTAGATGTGCACCACTCCTTCCGTCTTATGATGGATTCATTTTTTTATAGAGAATTGTACCCGATTGGTTAACCATTGTATGTTTAAAAAGTAATGAAACTAATTTGTTTTGAATCTATTTCGATGTTTTGCAATATATTCATAGACTGTACAAAGAAAGTCATGTATTTGTATTCTCTTTATTGCGAATTATCTGGAATAAAATGTCAGAGGAAAATCGTGTTTGTGACTTATGAATATAGATACAGTCACTTATTTAAACAAATGTTTCTACAGTGAATCATTTTAATTAAATGACCAATGTTAATCTCGTGAAATTTAGGCACTTTCTCTGCGCTCATTAGGATAACAGACGATGGATAGAATGTTATATCAAGAAAATTCTATTTTATTAGCCTGTCAGGGTTTCAATTTAGATCTAAGTTATCTTGTTTGAGAGATTGTGAAATTAAAATTTTACGAAAATAATGCATGTACACTTCAGAATATAAACTTTTTCACCCTTGATCTAAATGTGTTTTTTTTTTTTTGCATTGCTCATAACGTTGGAACCTATCTGCATGACAGAATGCTTAAATTGGAATAACATGGAAATCAGAGATTAACAAACTGAAATAACATCCCAAAGGCCTTTCNATCTAAGTTATCTTGTTTGAGAGATTGTGAAATTAAAATTTTACGAAAATAATGCATGTACACTTCAGAATACAAACTTTTTCGCCCTTGATCTAAATGTGTTTTTTTTTTTTTGCATTGCTCATAACGTTGGAACCTATCTGCATGACAGAATGCTTAAATTGGAATTACATGGAAATAAGAGATTAACAAACTGAAATAACATCCTAAAGGCATTTCTTGTATAAATTAAAAACTAAAAGCCCGTTTCTATGAATTGCAATTTGATTTGTACCGCATATGCTCTCATTGCCTCGAGTCATTATCTAAATGTTGTTTACCAAATGACATTTTCAAAAATCTCATCAATTCTGAAAAAATCAATACATCTATTTATTATTCATGCACCCTCCACATATATGATATCATTCAAATCGTTACATGCCAAACCTGGACATATATGATATCATTCAAACTGTTACATGTCAAACCCTGACATACTTAATATCATTCAAACCGTTACAAGGCAATCCTCGACATTTGCGATATATGATATCTTTCAAAGTGTTACGCGCCATGAAAAGGGCAAAAATCAATAATGTATGTATTTTGTCACAGTGAAACACTTCCTGGACAGGAGAGCAAGGACAACAACCCAGACGCACGAAGGTGGGAATTAATTAATTTCATTTAGGCAGAAGGAAATTCAAACTTTAGCTTGCATACATGTTTTATTTATGTTTTGAATGGATGGTGAATGTATAACTGTCAGTGTTAAAAGAAACATACTGCAAAACATATTACATAGATTGGGGTGTATTATAGCAATCATTCACCCCATTATCCTCTATAGCTTTAACTCATACTCACCTTCAGGGTAGGTAAATGTAACATGACCAAAAGCACTTATCTATTTGATGGCAGGCAAACTAAAATAATAGTCAGATAAAAATATGACTTGACTGGCTTGGGTCAAGTACAATGCACCATGATTTGGAAAAAAAAATAAGATGTGGATGTAGCAATTTCTAAAATTGTTTGAAATCACCACTCGGTATGATACTAATAGTTGATATACTTATGCATATTTAATTGTTCTCTATTTTTCCTGGCACAATGACCTAAAATAGTGCTTTATATCTTTTTTATGATTGTCTTTTATACTAGGGGCTCATGAGAGATATGATCTAGATTTTAGTAAAATGGCAAAATTACTGCACATCTGAAATATCCTCATCTCCACTGCAGCCTGAATTGGATTACTATGTCAGCAGAATGGAAAATAAAATTTGGACAGATATAGTGATAGAAAAGTATATAACTAACAAACTGACAGTACACAGAGTTAAATTTTATGTTATCCATAATTTATATTACAGCAATGAACAATGCTGCTTTTCTTTTTCAAGATTTTATCAATAAATGCAATACTTCTATGTAATGGAGTCTGGACTTGAAATAGCATTCCATGAATCACAGAACATAATTTTTCTTTTCTTTCATTAAATATATACAGTACTAGCAATACATGATTGCATCAGTCTCATTCGACAGCATGTTTGGCTTAAAATTGTATGTTCAATAAAAAAAAATTCTGGTTTTCAATTAAATCTTCAATGTTCAACAGTTTTTACATTTATGCCTTAACCAGACTGTTGATTAACAGCTTCTTGAAAATATAAACATCCTTGACAAATAAGCTGGATTGTTGTCCTTGCACAGGTAAATTTAAAATATGAGCTACATCTGATTTCTCCCTAGGTGTCGTATCTCTTTCTGTCAGTAACTTTGTGGAAATATATGCATATGACCAGCATAATAATCTAAATACAAAAATTTAATCCATCCTGATACTCAACATGATAACAGTTTAGTGTATAGTGTTCTAGTCTGTTGTGTTAATAAATAACCTCCATTCATCAACTTGATTCTTTATCAACTGGTTCTATTTTTTCCTTGTCTGTTCCAAGTACAGTCTGATCTATTTCTTCCAAATTAAGATGATGCTCTTTCATGGCTTCCTGGAAAAAAAATCAAAGTTATACAAAAATAATAGAACACACTGGCTGATTTTACAAACATTGATCCCGATTCTTTCATGAATATTGAATATGTAATTACCTGTACTGGTACTTGTATTAGTGTTAACACTGAAAGATAATCATAATTTAACCGCTTATGACTTATGACACCGTCAATTAAAGAAAATTAGAAACAGAACAATCTCAGTGACAAGTGGGCTTCTTAACTACTAAAAAGGTCCTGTAACTCTAGCAAGTCTGAAGCAAAAGGGAATTTCCTCTTTTAGACAACAAAATACATGTAACACAATTGGTGCGTGTAATCATATTTCTTTGAATGGATGTTTTGCACAAATATTTCGAAATTTTAATTAAAAGTCTACTCACCCTCACGCACTGGGAATATTCTTTCAAGAGGTCAGCACAATCATCTCTTTTACTTCCGCTAAGAAATTTTTCGGAAAACCATTTATGGAAACACTGGTCGTATTGTTCTTTTAGTTGTTGACATTTTTGACTTAAGCTGAACATTTTCAAAGTACAAAAATGTAAACAATCAATTTGTAATTGCTCTGGCAGTAAGCATGGACCGGAAATTCTTACTAACTTCTCAAGACCAACCGGATATGCTTGCGAGACGTATAAAATTATACATTTTTATCAATTAAATAAAATATTTAAGGGTGCTTAATACAGTAAAACCATAAAAATGGGTAAAATGACTTTACATAGATTTTAAAAATATCATTAAATGACTTATATAAAAAAAGGTTGCCAAAATATTAATCCGCTAACGTACTATTTTGACCTATTTATCACGAACACGACCCAGAAAGCCACTTTTGAGCGACTAAGCCAAGAATGACAAGGTTTTACGTCAACATAAGTAAAATGTCAACATGGATGCTAACATTAAATCACCGGTGTTTATCTTCAAAGGTGACTTCAAATCAGTGTGTATTTTATTACGTTGATACGTTATTATGTGCTGACAGACAGATTACATGTATGTTTGTGCTTGTTGTGTGTGTGTGTGTGTGTGTGTGTGTGAGAGAGAGAGAGAGAGAGAGAGAGAGAGAAAGAGCACTGCACTTCATGTACAAAGAAAAGACATATCTCTCAAACACTGTTTTGTTGTGTCAAACATGCACAATTTCACTTTATATTACGTATGCACATTATTTCACCACTTCACAACACAGTACGGCTAGCCTGACCCTCGGACTAAAAGACTTGAGATGGAATATTGAACAGATTGCCTTAGTGATTTGCCGATTTAATTCTGTTATGGTTGAAAACATCCGATCGAGCTGCTTGGAAATTGACATAGAGATAAAGTGGTAATCTGTCAACATAATGTCTTCATTTAACTTCACACACATCCTCCATATTATTAATTTCAGATGTTTATTAATATTTTTATTAATTTTCATATACATGTAGGTTCCAGCTAAACCCACATGGAAGCAAATTGATCCAAGTACTCTGCCAAAGGTGGGCACAGGTTACTCTGATCGACAAACACAAAAATATGTTTTTCATCAATGCATAGACATCATACTTGGTAATGTTTACTTGCATCTATAGAATTTGCTTCTTACGGTTATCTTTGCATTATTTTCAATGCATGTTTCGAGTTTTTAGCTTTTAATAAAAAAATGAGCTTACTTATAATCATTTGATGGGATTATCTTGATTCTTATTTTCCATAACAGCCAACAACAATAGATGAAGCTACTATAAGCCATCTTGAGAGACTTGCTTTAGTTGATTTTAACAATCAAGAAGGAATTGAAAGACTCGAAAAAGCCATACGCTTTGCAGACCAAATCACTTTGGTAGACACAACTGGGGTACAGCCTATGGACTCAGTACTAGAAAGCAGGTTAAAAAACAACTTACTTATAAAATTTCTTGACATTAATGATGATATCAAAGCACATTTTCTTTGCTCAAAAATTAAAGTTGCCAGTTTTATGATAATTGACAATTTTTGAGTGCTAGATTGAAGTGCTGGTAACATGTGACTGACAGCAAACCTGACAAACGATTTCAGAAATACATACTTAAGAAAAGATGAAGTGACTGAAGGGAACTGTAAACAAGAAATTTTGAAAAATGCGGCCTTAGTAGAAGAGGATTATTTTGTGGCACCACCAGGTACATGTTGTAAATGGTTTCATATAGAGATTAACATTAATGACTCATGACACTCTTAATTCATATAGCACATTTTATTAAATATCACACATACTGTCTTCTTAACAAAATATTTAAATATTGTGAAGTATTTTACTTGAAGGTAAAAACTCTTATTTTCTTTTTTTTTTTAGGAAATATACCACTGAAGAAGAAAGAGAAAAGTTACAGGCCAAAAACATAAAAATGGAGAGAAAAGTTCTAGATTAAAAACAAATTCTCAGGCTTGTGCAGTGTTAACTAAAAAGCAAATTTGATGTGCACATTTTGGAATGTTGTCATGTTTTTTTTTTTCAGTTTTATTACACTTTAATATAAATTCATAAAAGTGTCTTTCAAATATATATATATATATATATATATATATATATATATATATATCAGCATGTGGTAAATAATAGTATGGCATTATTCTCCAACCTGGGACAGTTGCCAATACTGCATATTGGGTCCTTTAATAATAACAGTAACACCATAAGCTGTAATAATTGTACATACTTGATTAAACAATCAACTCTATGGTTGAATAAAACTTTCTGATTATTTTTTACTTATTGTCAGTACTTAATGGCACACAGAAAAGATCATACAGGATTTAAAAATTTCTTCCATCAACAATTAGGGCTATTCAGTTTTCATTGAGTCCACATATCTGTTCACTTTGTTCCCAGAGTTTTTTGGCAATCCCAGCATCCTTTGCTTGAGCACAATCTTCCATGATGGCACACTCTGCAAAATGATGCCCAGATAAACCAATAACATCATCTGCTACAGCACAGTGCACGGCTGTTTGAGCCCCCTCTTCTGGACTCTGGAAAGGAAATTAAAATAAGTAGTAAATAGGTAACACAATCAGCTTTCATACATATCTCCAAACATTACAACCAAGCAAAATCACAAAGAGGTACATATTTTGGTCTGCATCTGGTTCTGAGACTGCATTCCTAGAAAAATGCAAGTCCCTCCCCAAGACATAGTACATGCTTCAAATCGAAAAAAAAAGGAAAAGATGGGATATGTCTACTTCATTATATTATACTTGTTGGGGCACATACTTGCAAAATGTACCACTGCCAAAATGAATTTAATAAAAATCTGATCTTGCAATGCGAATTGTGGTCTTGGACCCACATAAAGTTCAAACATGGTTCAAAGGTAAATATTTTTTTCAGAAAGGTGGTCCCTTCATAGTATTTCAATAGATTCCAAAATTTAAATTGAAAATTTCTTCAGAATGGTCAAGAATTTTCAAATTGGTTAATACAGAAATGTTAAATGTAGAGAGCCCCAATATCTACAGTACTTACCCTAAAATAAAAGACACCAATGACCCTAAAAATTTCACTCATGACAGGAGGGAATTTGTTAAAAAAGTCTGTTCGAACAGTTCCTGGTTCCACACTGTATACAGATACTCCTATAAAGAAATGAGAATTTTCAGATAAAGTTTGTATCTTTATTATCCATCCGAAAGATCTGTTTCCTAATGTGTGAGCGTACATAGTACATGTACTTACATATATGCTCACACAGTGCACTGAACATTAAATCAAGAAAGGTAATGATTCTGTCATCACAACAATTGCCACATGATGAGGTATAAGGTGCCTTCACAAAACAGTTGCATTAGCCCTTTATAATAACACTTATAATGTCTTCAAGAGCCACTGGCTGAAATATTCAATTTATAAAATATTTTATATAGAAACAAATTAGAAGCATGTTACTTGTTTGTTGCAAAATATTTCTTGCATATTTTAATAACAATATTTTTCAAAAATTAATTGTGGGCTTTGTTACAATACCTTGATCCTTTAGTCTTTTAGACAATTCTTTGGTAAACAGCACCATAGCCAGCTTACTGCTGGCATAAGCCTTGTGCATATTATAGAAATTTTTAAGCATTAGATCTGAAAGATCTAGCTTAATCCAACGATGAACAGATGATGAAACATTAATAATTCTGCTTGGTGACGACTTCTTCAGCAAATCTAAAATAAAATTGAAATTATAGTCCACTAATTGGTAGAATGATGCAATGATATGTGAAAATGAACTTTGGGGAATTTTAAGAAAATTAAATAGTTTTTGTGTATGTTAACGTATTAAGTTTTTTTCACATATTTTTACTTCTCTTAAGTAAAAGCAACAGTGGGGCTACACTGTACTTGACTTGCACATGAAAAAACTATGCAATAAAATGTGCATTTGTGAGCAGTAACAGAAACATGTTTTTAACTAATATGCAGAAGCAAAAGTTTAAGGGTTGTATACTTAGAAGTACACATTCAAGATCTAATAATCTTTTTAAAAAACTCTTAAAATTGCCTCATGCTAAAACACAATGAAATGGTTACCTAAAAGAAGGTTTGTAAGAAGGAAATGTCCAAAATAATTTGTAGCCATCGTGAGTTCCATGTTTTTCTTTGTTGTATGTCTTCTAAATGGACCTGCACAGTAAACAAAGAAAATAAACCAAGATATTGGATCCATTTCATACAAAAATATTAAGGAAAAGATAGTAGAAAATGCGTGGTGCAATATGTGTACTAAAAACCTGATGAGCATACAATAACCTATTGAATGATCACATGTGCCAATATTGACATGTTTAGCCAGCATAAATAACTATGGTTTAAGTAAATATGATTGTAAATACAAAAATGTTGTGCACAATGACTTCTTATTGATGGGTGTTTTTTTTTAAATGTAATCAGCATTTCCTTGAATCATTTTCTACCTGCTATGCCAGCATTATTCACAAGAATCTCTAAGTGTTTTTCCTCTTGAATTATCTGCTGTGCAAATTTCCTGACTGATGCCAAGTCACTGGTGTCTATCACTTTGTATGTGATGTTCTGGTTTCCTGTTGTCTTTTGTATTTTCATTACTGCCTTTTCTGCCTTCTCTGCATTTTGACATGCAAGGATTACTCGGGCATGTCTTCTAGCAAAGCATAATGCAGTAGCATATCCCAAACCTGAAAAGTAAAATGTTTTGTAAATACAATATAAGTAATACATGCAATGTATCAGTCCTGTAGCCAACAATTTCAAAAGAGGGGTTCTTTTCCCGAAAAAGTGGACCTTTTACAATGAAACTTTTGTGCACCTAGATTAATTTTTACCTGGAATGGAACTTTTCCTGACCCCCACCCCCCACCCCCCCGCCGCCGTAACCCTCTCTGGCTATTGGCCTGTGTATATAGCAGTCAGTGGGCAAATACATGTAGCATGTGTTCAGTGACAAAACATGCATTTTCAACAGATAATAAAAATGCTGAAAGTGACAGGTGAAGTAAAGAGTCATACATACATTACGCAGCACTCTGCAAACTCTGACCTGATATACTTGCATGGTAAATAAAATGTATGAAATAAATAACTTATATATCTTGAGACTATTTTGAACACCATTACTGGTACCTGTATTTGCTCCAGTAACAATGGCAGTTTTCCCTGACAAATCTGCATTGCTTTTGCAAACTCCAATTATGAGCTTCATGTAGAGTTTAGGAAGCACTGCAATCAGACATGCTATTACCACGGAAATCAGCATCTCCATGGCAAATAGCTGCAGCTATAATGTACTTTGGTTCTGAAAATATAGTGCATCGAGGTTACATGTAACTAACACTGCTTTAAAAATATAAAATAAAATTATGTCATCAGAAACATGCTGATAGGAGTACATACATAAAGTGGAGGTTAGCTAACAGTGAGCAAAACACTCGAGCAACATACATACTACAAGATTAAGAGGAATCTTATAGATGCACCTACAGGCCACAACATTTTGATCTTTTTGTGCACCTACTTGCATTCACCTCATATTTAGCTATAAAGAAAACAAGACAGCAAAACTGTCAAATGTACAGACTGAAAGCAGAAAATAACAATGCTAGTGCAAAAATATTTTTCTTTGTTAATGCAAATATTAGTTATATTCCTTTTACAGTGTTTATGATGAAAGCGGTATGACTGAAATACGCAATACACCGCAATACAGCGCAACACAGTGCAATACACTTCAAAAATTAAATCCAGTTGCAATTGCACAAAAGAAATTACCATTACCAGCAAAGCAGGGTGATATAAAAACAACCTATATTGCTAGGTAAGTAATATCGTTGATATAACTTAACAAATCAGCAAGACTTTTATATTGTCCGGTTGGCAGCCATGGTGGCGAGTGGCTCTTCTTGGATATATTACTGGCCAAGAAGAGCTACTCGCCAACATGGCGACTGACCAAACAATGAAAAAATTGTCAAGTTGAA
This sequence comes from Lingula anatina, assembly GCF_001039355.2. The sequence goes on along the minus strand of NW_019775702.1, from coordinate 707,380 downwards.
TCAGCAATATTAATTACTGTGCACTATATTTAGCTTTTATATCGCCCTATTTTATTTGAGATTACCCTTTCCTGTGTTTACTTGCAACTGGACTTGTGTTATCAAGTGTATTGCGCTGTGTTGCGCTGTATTGCAGTGTATTGCGCATTTCAGTTACACCCTGATGAAAGTGCTTGGTGACACTGGCAGCAAAAGCAATGACAGATATCCCCGTACAGGCAATGATTATATTTTGGAATGCTCGGCTGTTAACAGTACCTTGATCATTTGATTAATCTAAATTAAAAAAAAAGGACTTTATGGGTTCATTCAGAAATGCAAAATTTCATTTTATGTAGAGTGATCCAACTTTGTGGGGAATCTCATCAAATGAAATCAGATTAACCTGCTTCTTCCTAGCATTAAGCAGAAGACAGAAAAGCTGATCATACAAGTACGTTGGAAACAAGAGGAGGCCTGTTTATCTGGTAATCTGACTGCATTCAGCGAAAGTCCCCAAAGATTTGGATCAATCTCTGTAGAATGATACTTTGGTTGGGAATGAGCCCATGATTTCTCACTAGTCTACCACTGGCACTGCACTACTGTATCATGTATGTGTTAAGTTTTATCATGTGGCAAAAACATAGAAAAACTAACGAACTCATAAAAAGTACCGCCTAGCCGATGAACATCGGAATAATTTTAAACAACTCATTTACATCTAAATAAGTCTTGTGTGTCGGCGGTCATGCAGTCAACCCCATGTGTACGCTGCTTAAGATTTTATAAAACGTTCAATAAAAAACGATCAATATGAATAAGTTTTGACATCTGCTATTGTTAATATATATATGCTTCTTTTTTAATTGCACTCAACTTTTATTCCAAACAAACTTTAGACCTGTTGTTACTTATTATTGCTAATTATAAAATAAAGCTACAAGCGGCCTCTTCAGCCATATTGGTTGGTCAAACACTTCCGGCTTTGAGATTCCGTCACTCCAGAACACGAACAATGGGGGCATTTATCTAAGACTTAACTGGACTATACTATGTCCAACCCAAAGCAGCAAAGCATTATGGTAAAAGCTTCTGCATAAACTTTGTATTGGATGGACTAAATTTGTGAATTTAAGCACGTAATGGGGAATTCGGGATCCAGTAGAGGTAAGACTACTGTGCAATCTTGATTTAGCCGTAGGTTTGATCAAGTAATCTGCAATGCCACGGCATTATCTGTATCTCATTCTCATCAGCAGGTTGCCACCTATCTATGAGGTCGCACCACTCGGTGTGCATAAGTTTTAGGGTTTTATTTAATTTTTTAAAAGAACACTTGGAAATTCGACTTTAAACTAAAGATTCGCGTCAAAACTTGTAGAAGCATGATACTTTAACTAAGAGTTGGGCAGGGAATTTGTGTTGAATAGTTCACAGGTTGTTAATTGTCTTAAATCTTCTTATGTTTTTTGTAGATAACCTTTGTAAGCACCCTTTTTACAATATGAAGTTATTACTGCTGCTTTTTTTTCAAAATGCCAAGTTTTGAAAAATGTTCTGAATGACCCCTTTATAGTTAAAAAATTGTGGATTTAGTCTTGAAACAAACTATTTCTTTGCCTTCGGAATTTTGTCTTTTTTTTTTGTTAAGATGGAAGTATTCAAGAAATTCAGAGTGTTGTTTAAAAGTTACTAGTAAGTGCACATTGAAGTTCACTAGATTGATTTTTAATAAATCTTATAAAAGATTCTGTCTGGATAATTAATCGAGAGACTATTTATTATACAGTTCACATTTTATAAGACTGTGAAAAGGTGAGATTGTATGATTGCTGTAGACTAAATTTTATTTTATATATCTTCAGAATGTCAACAAAATAACTAATACATGCATACATACATACATACTAATTGATACATACATTTTGTGAAATATTCACATAGATTGCTGGTTATATTTTCAGGACCCTCTGAATTCAGTGGTCATGGACCAAGAAATGCACCCCTTCTTTACCATACTACTCACAGTGAAAACTGTATCCTCTCGCCTGACAAGAGAATAGCCAGGCGTGCAGAGAGCTACTGCAAAGGAATTTGCTTTACCAACAGACCCATAGCTATTGGAGAAAGAGTTTATCTGAAATTTTCTGAAGTATCAACCAGTTGGAGTGGAGTGCTAAGGTTTGGTCTTACTAGTAGAGACCCAAGTACTATAAATGGAACCACTCTCCCGAGGTATGCCTGCCCAGACCTGTCTAACAAGCCAGGAAACTGGGCTAAGGCACTGAGTGAGCGCTATGGAGAACCAAACAATATTGTTTATTTTTATGTCACTCGAAGTGGAGATGTCATGTTTGGCATAAATGGAGAAGAAAAAGGTGTATTTTTCAGTGGAGTTAGTACAACTGTTCCATTATGGGGCATTATAGACATTTATGGCAATACCATAGCAGTGGAGATTTTGGGTAAGTTTGGAAAGGATTTTTTTTATTTGTTTACTGGAGTGAAGTTGGTTCCCCAAGTGATGATATTATATACTTACATAGAGCTATTTAGATTACTGATGTGTGCAGAGATATAATGTGCATTTTAGTATTCAACCATAATTGAAACAAAAGGGTAATTTAAATGATAAATCTATATATGTATCATAAAACAAGGTACATGAATGTGTGTATTTATAACATATATAACACTTGAGCCACTTTGGATATGAAATATTTAATTTCTGATATAAATGTTTGTCATTTGGATATTTATGAACAGTGTTCATACTCTTATTGATAAGATAATGGTATCATCATGTTTGGTTATTTTTGACCGTTTTCTGCCAGGTTTTTAAACTTGACTTTTTACACATTCCTCACAGTGGCAGAGTAAACTTAAGGAAACAAAGTAGCTAAAGCATAGCAAAGAGTTCTCTTATCAAATCATGCAAATGTGTAATAGTCTTTTGTGAGTTTTGATGGTATTTGGCTGTTATTATGTAGATACAATCAGGCAGACTAGCAGCTGTCTTCATAGATGTTTTATCAGTGTCTGGATGCTTTAGTTTATCAATAGTTAAACCCATGATAATTATGCAATAGGTTGACAGCTTGATTTCCATGAGTAGAGTGCATCCTCAATTATCTTGTTTTATCTTGAGGAAATTTTGTTATGAAAATAAATGCACTATTGTGATAATGTACAAGGATGCTTGGTCGCAGTAATATTTGTGCCAGCCAAATTTTGAATATGTCACATTTTCTTCAAAAGTAGCATTGTGTAAGAGTACACTGGCTGAAAATCTAGCAGGATTCAATTATAATCCTACAGGAAGCCTCCTTGCTAGTCGAAGCATGAAGAATAATTGTATCTGTCAGTATAAGATAAGTAAAATAACATACTCTCTCCCAACAATTTGCGAAAATTAGGCTAGGCAGCCATCATTTTATCTCCCTCCTCTACCAGTGATTTTAAACTGGTTTTGCCTCAGTGGGTATCAACAGAGGACAAGTAACTAGAAATGCCTACAATTTTATTCATGTTCATTTTGTCAGTGATAAAAGATATAGCAATCTGGCATGGTTGATATTTTAACTGAATACTCATGTAGTTGTGAGCTGTGTAAGCACATGTCATGTGCCTTTACGATATAGAGTAATAATATATAATGTAAGAGTTATGTAGAAGAATACTCAGGAGGTCAAAATAATTGACATAATGTAGGCCGTTACTGACAGTGATGGGAGTTTGACACAGTAGAGACCGTGACAAGTGTGAGAAAATATTACTGCAGCGAGAAAACTGTGAACACCTTTGTTAATTGAGTGCCAGACATTGTTAGTATGGGACTCTTGGTATTCCAGCAATGTTTCTGTATATAGTGTACTCTATGCAGCTCTGCAGGTAACCAGCAAGGGCCCAGCACCAAGCTGATGTACCTTTTGTTCAAATAGTTACAGAAACAGGCAATGTTTCCTGATATCTGAAAAAAATTAAAAACTGAAATTAGCCACCACTTTTTATTGATATATATCTTGTTTTTTGTTGTTTTTTTTTTTAATTGGTTATTTTGACATAAAAAAGCTTCAATGCTAAACTAATGGGACAGCTAGGGAGAAAGTAACTCCAGCTTAAGAAAAAAAGGAAAAACATTCAGATTTTGTACAACATGTGATTGGGAGATTTGTTTTAATAGGCTACCAAATAAATTGTCAAAAAGATGAAATTTCAGAAAATGATAATTTAAGCACTAAGCTAACCTAGAAAGCTAAGCTGCATGTGCACACTGATAACAATTTGACTTTGATTTTTATTACATGGTTGCACTTTTGGTTTGTGGACGTAATTTTTCAAAATTTGAATAAATGTAAATTTTTGTCAGTTTGGGTAATTGTCTGAAAAATTAGAACATGCAATCAAAAACCTCATGGATGGCAAGAATTCATTATTGTGTGTGACAAACACACTGTGAAAATGAAGCAGATAGCAAATGAATTGTACAAAAATTAGTGTGCAGATATTTTTGTACACCCCAAGTTCTGCATCCATCTCCATATTTATGTACATGTAGGAAAATAAGGAAAGAATTTAATATATATATGCACTCCAATGTACAAGGATACATGTTAGGTGCATGGAATCTTAAAGTAAAGGTCACATGAAATATGGATCTATAAATTGGCAAATGAACAGTGTCAGGAACACTGTCAGTGGGACGCTTTTCACAGTCTGTGATGTCAAACAATGAGCAGTGGCATTTGAGTATTAAAAATTTGGCTATTTCAAAGTTACCAGTATGACTAGAGTTGCGTAAATAAAAATTGGTATTATTATTATGATAGAAAAATTATCCATTATTTATATGAATTTCATCTTTGTACCAGTGGATTTTGATCCATATCAGTAGTCATAGGTGTTGTAGTAAGAATGTCCAGTCTTGCCACTCTGGGTAGAGGTCTGAAGAAGACAGCAGAGTGTCACTGGAGGAGAGTGAGATAGAGTGCTATATATGGACTACAAATAGGTGCCATTCTGCAGTCACTTGATATATGACATGTCTGGAGAAGAATACCAAGACAGTGACGCAAAGTTGCTTAACAAATTGCCGTCTGTGTTGTATGCTGGTAGACAGTGGGTTAGGATTCGTCTCATGTCCTGTGTAAGACAGAAACAGGGCTGGTGGTGAGAGGAGCAGGTATTTCAGTTGTGCGCATAATTTTCTGACCAGGCAGTTGTTGATAGCAATTAAGAATTAATCAGTGATTATTAATGACTCTTTGCTGATAGTGCATATGATTCATGTACATGTAACAGGTGTACAATAGGTTGAAGGCAATTAAATTTAAAAGCAAGGATACAATAGAGAATATCAAAAGTTGCCAGCTTATGGATTGCATTTTGAGGATATACTTGGACATCCAATCTGATATTGTAATGCCACATAAAAGATTTCACCCTTTTTGTGGAATGCAAGTGTTCACACAATTGGAAGGTAGCTCAAGATACATATTAGGCAACTTGAGTGCTGTTCATTGGCGATCATACACTATGCTGCATGGTAGAGTAAATAAACATGTCTGTGGAGCCATGTCACATGGCATAGCAGGTGAGTGGAACGTGATTCACCTGTATGACTACCCTAGACAACCTTTTAACTCAGACAAGTTTTTTGAAGGGTCAACCATACCAGTATAATATGTTATCACAACATAAAATTTGCAGTTAGTTTTTGTTCAGTCTTTGGATATAATTACCCTTTTCATGTCAACATTTCTTTCCAGATTTATAATAAACACATTGAACTTTTCACTTGTACCTAAGCTTTTTAGCCTGTAAACACTGATGAAGCTTCACATTTGCATGAAGTCTGTCTGATCCTCTTACTGCTGCGCAGCTGTCGAAACCTCTCACATATTCCTATTCACCTGAACCTTTTTACCTGCACTACACTGCACACTGTGCTGTTTGCATTACACAGTGATCTAATGATTTCTGTTGAAATTACAATAATTGATTTACAGTCTGAGTCAGTGTATGACGACACAATTATTAGTAAGGAGGATAGCAACTTGCATGTTGGTGCTTTTGGACTCATCTGTGGAAGAAGTGTCTCCATGGGTGACCTGTTGGATTTTAATGAATGCATTACTGTCAGAATCGGGAAGTAATCAATGATTATCTGCCTGGCTTTGGTGTAAGTGGTGACATGAATCTTTGACAACAGTGGGAACAGTTAGTTGTTATGAAAATATGCCCATATTCAAGAAAAAGAAAGGTAATTGTGTGAACTAGCTGAGTGTGTATATTGTTCAAGCATTGTACATCAAGTGAAGCTGGCACCATAGTGTTTATCAAGATAGTCTTTTTAAAAAGAGAGGTCTCGTTATGATGCAATGATTCAAATAGAAAAAAAAAATATAAGACCGATGTCTTATTTTTCATGCTCATCACATGACACTTTGCTCTATATAAAATAACCTGCTGTGCATTTTGGATAGATTGATGTCCTGTGTTTTTTATATTTGTGTGAGACACATATTTGTGTTATGAGAAAGAATGAGGTTATTTGAAGAAAATCAATATAAGCAGTCAGTTGTCTGCCTTGGAAAGCAGCTTTTATGTAGCACACACAAACAGCAGAGCACATGACGTGGCACTACAGGCTTTTTGTATGCTTGAACTAAAGAAGAGCACCTTTGCTTAAATATGCTCAATCTTGAACTGTCCTGTTTACTGATAGAATTATAAAGTCTATCCACTGTTTGCATATATACATACTTGGTTTACAAGATTAAAGGCTTTGTTTTGTTATGTGTTACTCATGTTTAAATTTTAGAACTGTTGCTATGTACTTAAAATGCTAAAAGATAGGCCCTTACTGTTATAGTTTATTAAATTTAAATTCTGCATGTGCCATGCCAATATAAAACTTAATGCCAAGTTTGGTATTTCAAAATCTAAGCCAATAGCTGCATACTAACAGTGTACTGATCATTTCATGCCAGTGAGTTTAAAACTATGAAATATTTATACAGTCGTGGATGACTTGGTGTTCATTTTACTTTGGAGTATTTACTTATGTAAAGGAACATTTTTATGCCAGATGTAAGGTGTGAAAAGCTTAAGATGCAAAAAAGTACAAATACTTTCAACATGCAACCATGTCATACACATTTCTTGTCTCTATTTGTCTCTTAAAGAAATTTTTCCTTTGTTTATGTAAAATCAAAGCTGTGTTTTAATTGAATTATCTCAAAATCCATGTGTGTCATGTTTTCAGACTGCAGGCAGATGATGCAGACAGAGGGCAGGTATTCCTCAGACCTGGTTCCACCATTCAACAACCTCAATGTGACGCCCCCAGCTCAGCACTCACCACAACCTATCCATGCCCAGCAGAATCACAACCAGTTGGTGCTGCGGCAGCAACAGCAGCAGCATGTGCTGCCTCCCCCACAGCCTGCAAGACCAGCAGCGCCCCCGCCTGTACGCTTCCACAGGGATGTGCGATTTACACCACTTCCATTTCATACAATGTCAGGAAAAAATGTCTGCTTGTCAAGTGACAGATCTCTTGCTTTTCGACCCTCGGATGAATATTGCAATGCTTATGTGTTTACTTCAAAGCCTCTGCGGTGTGGGGAGAAAATTGTTATACAAATTCTTGGCATAGACAGGACATATGTAGGAGGGTTAGCATTCGGACTGACAGCCTGTGATCCCTCTGCATTGACACCAAGTGAGCTTCCAGATGACTCTGATCTCTTGCTTGATAGACCAGAGTATTGGGTTGTGAATAAAGATGTTTGCAGTCTGGCAGAACTGGGAGATGAACTAAGTTTTACTATGTCTAGTGAAGGTAAGAAGCTAACTTACTTAACTGTATACTCAGCTATCCTACCCAAATTATCCCTACTGAACACACAATATGGTCTGTTTTCATGTACCTGTTCTGTATATTAATGAGCAGGCATTACAGGCAGTGTTTTCATTTGAAGAAGTTAAATGCATCCAGGCTGCTTTGATGGTACCTTTTGGTACGACCACCATTTTTCATGTCTTATTGACCAAAATAAATCATTTTTACTTAAAATTTGTTATCAGCAGATTTCCTAAATTGTTTTAGGAAATAGAAGTTGATTTTATCAGCATAAACATAATTGTAGGCTTTTGTCCCAGGTGAAATCAGCTGACCCTGTCATGGGGTCTGTTGGGACCTTTACTTCCTTACTAATCTATGCAATTACTCCCCCTTTTTTCCGAGTTCATTCAAAACAAAGCCTTTTGACAGATTGTCAAAAGCCATCTTTTCTATTTCAAATGTTGATGGATAATGTACATGCTGAAGAACCATAGGTATCTGGAGTGTAAATACTGTAGACATGTTATGCAAGACTAATAATGATCTATACAATCATTTACCTCCAATTACCTAGTGCAGCTGCTACCTTATGTACATAACAGTCTGAAATGACCATCTGAAATATTTTGACTCTTTTGTTACTATTAGATGGATTGTAAATTTGTAATTGTAATACCCTTGCAACAAACATGCTCTGCCCCTTTCAAATAGAGACTGAAGTCTAGTGGAATGTTATAAACGGTTCACATTTATAATGTGTATTGTAAGTTAATAAAGAAAATAAATATTTTTTGTTTCTAGGTGAAGTTTATTATGGCCGAAATGGCAGACACATTGCTGTCTTGATGCATGTGGACAAGACACTGCCTCTGTGGGCCTTCTTTGATGTTTATGGCAATACACAGAAAATCAAAATGTTGGGTAAGTTTATGAGGTTTAAACACAAATTTTATCCTATTTCTTGACTTAAAATGTTTGTTACAAGTTTACACACTATTATCTCAATGTAATGTCTAATAATTTCCATCAATTTCTTTTACATTTAGTAAAACAATCACTAGAAATTATTTAGTAATTAAAAGATTTTGTGTGTAAAATTTTGTCATATAATATCCTTTCTTTTTTAGACAAGGTGCATACAAAGTTTATTATTCAATTAAATGGAATGTTTTTACAGGTTAGTTTTCTGATGAAATTCACCAGTTAATCATTTTACATATATTGTGTGTCCATTCCAGGGCTTGCTGGGCCTACCATCCCCAGGCCTGTCCGTTCAGAGAGTGCTGGTGGATCTTCACGCTCATCCAGTTCAAGTGGTCTTACAGTGGCCTTACCACGAGAGAACTCTGCACCTATGTTACCACCCCGCAATCCAATACTGCCTCCACAGAGGAGCACCAGTGCCTCTGCTGAGATGTCTACCCCACCCCATGTGGAACCAAGACGCCCCATTAGGCCCCCTCTCAGCCCAGAACCCTTGATTCCTTTATCAGTGGCACCAGCACCACCGACGCCACAGCAGGTAGCCGACGGGGTCATGGACATGCCCTCACACAATCCACCGCCATTACCTGAGCGCTCCATGTCTACTGACTCTTCTCGTGATAGAACAGAGGATGATGACTATAATCCCAATGAATGTACAGTGTGTTATGAAAACCCTGTTGACAGTGTACTATATAAGTGTGGACACATGTGTATGTGCTATAACTGTGCCTATGATGTGGTTAACCAGCAGGGCTCTCTGTGCCCCATATGTCGTCAACCTATTGTGGATGTGGTGAAAATCTACAGATCGTAATAGCACACGTGACGTGAATATATCATATAATGAAATGAGTGAAAAGTAACATTATTTACTTTTATCTATTGGATTTACCTTGCATAGGTAATAGAATATTGCTTTTAACTCATGATGTATCAATAATAGTCTTGGTTACTGCAAGGCAGGAATACAGTAGCAGTTGGTATGTCATGTGAATAGTTTTAACACTGGTGTGCATGCCAGACAATGCAGGAATTTAGACTCATCATGGTCAACTTAGATAAAAAGCACAATATGAGACAGGTGGCAAAATTACGTCAGTTGAACATGGCAACATTTTTTATGCTAATGTTTGATTCTTGTCTCCCGGATATGTATCTTCAAATAATGTCTCTGCTAAAACTGATGGAAATATGCATAGCTAATTATTAAGGGTGTTATCTCAGAGATGATAATACTAGAACAATCATGCATATTAAAATATCTATGATACTGAATGATGAAGACAGTTATGTTTAAATAATCAGAAATATAAGCTTTCTGTGCCACTGCTAGTGAGAAAGGTATCGATATATATATAAACATTATTTTCATTCAACATCTCTTTTTTAGATGTGACAGAATTTAAAGTTGCTCATCATTTTAAAAAATATTTTGGTCTTTCATACATTCTTTTGCATTATACAATGCATTTATCAGATAAATCCTTTGCAGCTTTTTTCATATTACAATTGTATGTTACTTCTCTCATTGATGTCTTTAAAAAGCAATTGATTTCCAGAAAATTAAAAATGAATTGGTTTAATATACCGTAACTAAAAGTTACTTCTCATCCATTGTGACATGAATGCCTCAAATGTTCCAATCCTCAGCACTTAATATTGCAACACTCAAACTCCAAAGAACATTCAAGATATGTGTGTATATTTGCTGTGTAATACTGGCACTCTTATTAACATATTTTTATATGTTGTGAATAGACTGGCTCATTATTCCAAGATGTCAAGAAGATTCTTAATAAGGCAATTTTAGTGACAGACAGAGCTGTGAATTGTTTGTGGAAGAAGACCATCTTGTAGATAGTTACCAAACTAAATGCACATTAGGCAGTAGGTTTAATAGAGCACCAATTTGGGATCCTTAGTATGATAGGATATACTATAGACTATACTGAAATTATATTGGTATACCTCAGTTTTTATTATCCAAGAGTCAGGAAAAATGCAATGAAACAGTTAATTGTTATTTTAGGCTGCAGATTTCTTCAATAGCTCAATTTGTTAAACATTCATGAAAAGCACCTGTATAAGGGTTTCTAAATATGTAAACCAATACTTCATATAACTTCATAATGACTGTCTTTATTTGGGGTATTTGGAGCTTATATTATAAAAGTAATGAACTGCTTTTCATAGCATTTTATATATTTTCTTTGGCAATTGGCACTGTCTGTAATGGTTAAAATAAATTTTATCTACAATATGTAGAGATCAATAAATGACTTTTAATATAAATTTTAATATGTTTTTGATCTTTTTAAGTTTATATTTATTTCCCTTAGGTAAAATACCATCAGTGATTTGTTAATGGTATCATATTTGCACATAAAAGACTGCAATATGTTTCAATTTCTTCGAGAGCATTTCTTAACATCTTGTTTAAAAGGATAACAACTTTTCATATGAAATTCAAAATTCCACAATAAATACATTGTAAACAACACAAAGAAATAAAATAAATTCCATTTTACCACCAAAATATGGCAATTATTCTGATATCTGTGCTCATCATCAGACCTCATGGACCTTCATAGATGGCTACCCTGTGCAAAATCTTTAAGTCTTAAGAGATTATTACAATGAAACTCTAAAAAAAAAACAATCAACACAATGTAGGACGGATTCATTAATCATTGGTATTAGTTAGGGAAAACTGTCATTTACCCCAGGAAAATCTATTTTATGGCACTTTTCTGGGCAAAATGAAGAGTTGTTATCCCTTTAACATTGCACAGACTGCCACAGGCTTACTTTGTTCAAGGCTGTAAAAAATTTCAAAATATTTTCAAGTTTCACATCTGCCTACGAATAAATTGCACCTAAAAGAGCCCCTGGCTAAGAAGCCAATAATATTGGTCCATTCAAACAGCACATATATTGATCCTTATAATGTCATATCTGGAATCAACCTATGTGGTCTTAATGTGAGACACATCAGGTCCACTGTACTCTCAAGTTTAGATGGTTACGCTGTGCATAATCTTCATAGTTCATGAAATGAGCTCTGAACACTTTCTTACACTTCCACAGTTTAAGCACTTCAAGATCACTCTCCTGTTCTACTAGGCACCTTATGGACAGGTCTGATATTTCATGACATTTATCTAGAGCAAACTGCTTGGTGGTTAAAAAGCGATTGGTAGTGAATACTTCTGAAAAGACCTCATCACTGAAAGCTTGAACCTTTCTAAAGTTTATGTCCCTCAGACCCAAGCAGTGACTGAGAAGACAGTTCACATCTATCCTGGTCAAATACTCCGGTCCTGGCATTCCATCTAAACCCACACTCCTTCCAATCAAGGAAACCTCTAATGTCATTAAATGTTGGAAATACTTTTGACCTACATGTGCGTCCATGTTCAGATTAGCAACCTGATAGTCTAGAGAACTGGCATCCCTGCGTCTGTACAAGCAATAACCAAAGTGACCAAGATGAGGACACACACTTCCTATAAATGAAATGCTTACTGGGAACACATCTAAAAGAATGAGACTTTTTAACCTTGCTCCTGCTAGTTTCAAAACAGGATAAACAACTTTGGTGAAAGATAAAGACTGGTTTTCATCCAGAAGGGTCAGGCTTTGAAGATGACTCAGTTCTGCGATGACTTCTAGGTTATTCACCCTAAGACAGGTCAAATATAGCTTGGCTAATCCTGGGCATAGCAAGTGGATTGCAGCAATATCCTCATCGGTTGCCTCAACATCTAAGCTCCTAAGCTTACTTAGGTCTCTTGTATCGCTGCAGCCCAATTCCTGTATAGCCTGAAAAAGTGATGGGGCTTTTATGTTGTGGAGGTGGTGTAAAGATGACAGTATTATAATTTGGGCTTTTTGGGAGATATTGGTCCCCTCAAAGTCTAATGTTATCAACTCTGGACATCCTGTATCAACAGTGTCTGGTGTTGACCCTCCACATAAACTTAGAGCACCTGCATCTTTGATGTTACAGTATGCTACATTCAGTTCTCTTAGCCTCCTGCAGTGGACTGCTATCCTACATAGCACTTGGTCATTGCTCTGAGTATTGTTCAGGTTCAGGGAGACTATGTCAGGAATACCTGACACCATCTCAGCCAGGGACTTGGCTGGAACAAGCCTGCAGCTGCTGATGTCAAGCTTTGTCAATTTCTGAAAGGAAGACCAATTGATGTCATTAAATAATAGTTAACTGTACTGAAACAACTTCATCACAAGTGGTTCGTTAGTTAATTTGAATTGTGAAAACCACCTCTAATCATTTTAACCTATATTCATTAATCAAAAACTGTGGATGTCATGAATGAATCAGCTCTCTTTGACAAAATAAACACAGTATTCAAAAAGTGTTAAGATATTTATTTAGGACATTAGCAACAGTCCTCTCTTGTGTTATTCAAGGCTAAATGTAACAATGAAGAAACTAACAAAAAATTCATGCGTTATCACTCCTTTTGACAATTTTGTATGCTATGCAACATATCAAAATTGTCAATTAGAGTGCTAAGGCGTGAATTTGGTACTTTGAAGCCACATTTTATACACATACCCTACATCTCCATCCAACTAACTGTACAATGCAAGTCTGAAGTCCACCTGTTTGGACATCTACTCTTAGCTTCTGGATCCTGGTCTGGAGCAACAACTGAAGATGAATCCTTTTAATTGTCTTCTTCTCAATCAACACATCAATTATCTCCTGAATGGTGTCCGATGCTGAAAGTAAATATTAAAATTCAATTATTGACACAAAATAATCAATGTTTTCTGTGTAACTTGAAAAGTTCTTCAGTATAAATCGGTCCAATAAGGAAGAAAAATAACATAATTTTGTGCTAAAAATAGTACGGTAGCTCATTGGTCAGATAGATATTTTTTTATATCTTTACTGGTACATTATGACCTTTTGGAAAGTTCTAACTGACAGCTTAGACCCCCCACCCCCTTCCAACACAGACACACACACAGGAAAAATCACTCTATTCTGCTTTTAGCATAATGTTCATGACTCAATACGTATATCGTACGGTTAAATAAGATATGTCGCAATCTCTGGCTTACTTAGATGTTCAAAGGGCCCCAACACATACAACCACTGCTGGTTCTCTGCAAACATCTCTGCGCTCTCCTTGCACCAGACGTCGTCCATGTTTTTGACGACATTGACGAGACAACAGCGCTTCAGGCTTGGAACACATATTCTTCTAGGCATACTTTTCGTTACTTAATTTTGAAGTACGACAGACATTTTGTTTTTAAATATTTAACCTCTGATTTCTCTGAGTGAAGCAACTTTCTCAAATATACCGGAACCGGAAGTCATATGTAAAATGATCATGCGCGCAGTGAACCTGTGATTTGGCGTGATAGAATCTCACACAAGGGTTATGAATTAGAAAAGCAACAAGAGAACTATGTGGTTTATGGTCTTATTGAGCTGGTTGGCCTTTGTGGTACAACTATGTTTCTTGACTTTGGCAATAGGTCAGTGACATTAAAGATTTTCGAAGCTATGCAAATTATTATTAAGCATCTCCCTTCCTAACCCACACACTTGCTCTGTGGATGTTGAATTTCTCATTACTGGTAACGTCTTACGATGCTGTGTAGTACGTAAAGGGAAGTAGTCATTAAATTGAACTTCGAAATTATTTTGCTGATCATTGAAATTTAATCTGTATTTAAATGTAGTTCTTTTGAAGAAAATCGTACTTGGGGTGTAATTTCTATTGAAATGTTTTCCAGTTTTGTTTCAGTTTGTTTTTTAAATACATGATTTTGCCTCTTCTAGCTGCAGGGTTGTATTATTTGGCTGAATTGGTGGAGGAGTATACAACTATGACTGGCAAAATACTGAAATATCTAATTGTGGTAGGTTGCATGCATTCACATTGAGGCTAAGATTTAATTGTTTATATTGTTTGCATCATTTTGGCCATGAAATGAATATTAATCAAGAAATAATATTTTTGGGTATAAAATTATTAGTTTTGCTCAGTAAAGCACAATACTGTCATTTTTCTTTAAAACTTTTCCCAGAAATTACTGATCAAACCATGTAGTTTGATATGTTATGATGGTTAATTCTAGTAGTACAGTACAGTACATGTAATATTCTCCATATTTTCTGCATCTTGTATAGAATACAACACTATAACACAGTATCTGTGAGTTGACGTGTAATTCAAACACCATGATAATCTTCCATATATGATGTATTTTCCTCATCAATATTTGTATGTTCTGAGTAACAAGAACAATGTCACATATGGAATTTTGTTTTTTTCCAGATAAGCACATGTGTTTACGTTGGTTTGCTGCTCTTTGAAGACTTACCATTTAGTTTAATAGCACTTGGTTTGCTGTCTAATGGTGTTTACTATCTAATGTTAAACACTTTCCCAGTGATTGAATTTACTTCACCAACATTTTTGGCTGGCATAGGTAAGTGGCATGTACCTAAGTAAAAATATTTACTTGTTTGAAACTAAGCACATAACAGTGTTGAAGATGTACATCTAAGACATAATGTTACCATCATAACTTAATCCTAGAGAATAAAGGAACAAAGTTGTAAGTTTGGAATTGACAACAAATGGAGTGAAGAATTTTTATTTCAATTATTCTGGTTTGTTGAGTATGCAAATTTACTGCAACTGTGATCATGAGTGTATCTATTATTGTACCACCAGCGTTAGCGCTGNCTGGTGGCTGTGTCCCTTATTTTGTGTATGTGGGGGGTCTATACGAATGCGCTTGCTCCAGCTGGTGGTACAATATTCGGAGGCGGTATCGCCTCTCTGATCCTCTAGTTTATAAGTGTATCACTGCTTTGTACTTGTTAGTTTACTGACTGTAACTATGAAGTAAAATGAACAAAATGAGGAATTAAGAATCTGCCTTTGTTATAGTTTGACCTCACTTTCAGCTAAGCCATAACCTATACTTTGAGGATCATCTTTATGCCCTTTTTTATTTCCTCTTTTTAGCTCTACTTTTCATCAATCATTATTTGGCATTTTCCCATTTTGCCACTGTTTGGTATCCATTCTCAGAGGTAAGTTGAGAGGATGCTTGTATCCTTTGGTACTGCAAATAAATAATGAATCCGCAAATAAAGTAAATAGATAAGTGAATGAACTGATGAATGAAATAGTTGTAGGGATGAACTTCAGCGTTGAAAATATGTTGATACCTTTTCTGTAATCACTTGTAGTGCAAGGCATCATGAAAATGTCTGGTTCCAATTTTTTTATATTTTAACCACTTCTGTCATTGACACATTGATATTAGACACAGTTAACTTCTTCATTTCTGTTTGTATAACTATGTGTTCTTTTTTGTTTATTTTTCAGGTTCTTGGTTTTTTCACAATTTGTTTGTGGTTAGTTCCATTTGGATATTTTGTTTCCCTGTCTGCCAATGAAAATGTCCTTCCAACAATATCAGATAAAACTGAGAGGGATGAAACTACTGGTAAGAGATCCCTTGTTTCATGTCATCTTGCAGGTGCCTCAAATGATATGGATACAACAGATTGTTTCAGTATTTGGTTATTTGAAATTAATATTAAATTTTCCAGTTAATGCAATGTATGAAAATATTCGAACAGTTTGAGCTCAGAAAACAAGTTTGATTGCGTCATTGAAAATAAGATCCATCAGATATCTCTCATCTTCTCTTTTTATCATCTTAATAAGTTATAAATACTGTTCTTGTGTAATTTTTTTTTACAGATGAAGGTGATATAGTAACAAGCTATTTTAAAAGGAAATCAAAGAAAATTGGACTGCTTTCATTTCTTAAAAGTGCCCAAGAGACTATTCTTCCACAGAGAGTCAAGAAGTCGTATTGATTGGGACACACTTTTCCAGCCACAACTATACAACTAAAGGGATGGAGCATGGATCAAAAGTTTGATATCAAATTTATCAATGGATATAAATATTCATTTGGCATATCTATATTGCATACTTCATGTGTCCACTCTTTATTATGCTTTGAGCATCTTATATGCAATTTTAGTAAATAGATTGACATTAGGGAGTGCTCTAGTCACTTTGTCAAGAAACGGAATAATGGTGGTTTTTACAAAGTAGTGGAAACCAGTATTTGGGTGCCCATAATGGTCAAGATGGTGGATCTCTACTGATTTTGGTAATATTTTTTAGTTAATTTTGTTGTGGGGGCTATTTAAGCAAGAGGAGTGAGGTTAAATAGGTAAGCAATATATATAAAATGCATTTTTGTAAGGTCAGACACTGAAATACTTAAAAGAAGAATGTCCATTGTTAGTAGGATGGTTTAGTTAATAAGAAGCAGTGAATTAAAGGGGAAAAAATAAAATGTTGTTCCCAGATATTACAAATGTTTCATGTGCTTGTTATTTGTTAATAAACTAAGTTATGTACCTTAGTGCCAATTTTAAACTTTATTTATTTTGCCACTGGTATATGTGTGTGAGGCTGAGCAGGGTGCAGGGCTCCTAGAGATGGCAAAATGTAGATGGTTGATGTTTCTGTATGTTTGTTGTATTCATCTTAGCATAATGTGTTCCCATCTTTGATAAGATACTATTGGCTAGGCATAAAATGCCATATTGCTTGGAAGGTGAAAATAAAAAAAGTTTGGTATATTTGAAGCATATCTGCTATACTTGTATTTCAGAAGCTTTTGCCATAATTAGATAAATTTGCCTTGTTGAAAAGCAGATAAAGATTAGCTCATGCAATATTTTGTGACATTTTCTGAGTTTATCCTAGAAAAAGTTTCATTTTTTACATGAAATAAATGTGCTTCAATACAAACACATGTAAGGGTGACCTGATGTGTATGTTTCTTTTAGCAACTGAACCTGTCAGTTTTGATATTGGAGTAAGTTTAATATAAAATGGGCAAATAAAAGTACAAAAAGAAAGGATTTCACTTGTTTAAGTTGCTTGTAGAGCACAAACCATTGGCATATTAAAAAATTTACAATGTTAATTATTTGCCACTTTTGCTGCAAATGAACATATACTTGACTGTACCACTCAAAGAGCTATCATTTCATGGGAGTTCTATTTTGCTGATTCATGGCTTTGAATAAGTACTAGTAACTGAAGCATAAGTTTGCAAACCCTTTACAGAAGGTTATTTCTATAAAATATATTGTCAGCAGAACTAATAAGCCACAATACATTTGGCACAAACATTATAGTACATGAGATATTCAAATGTGAACCTACTTATTTAATGTTTTGGTGACATTCCCTTGATTTGCAAAAACGGGCAGTTGGCACTTTCTCTTCTGAAACCTCTTAGTCATGCAAAAATGTTTTTTAAAAAATTCATATTAACTGTTTTCTAAGTCTTGATTTTTAAATGCAATAAACTGGTAGCATAAAACAATCACTATGCTCTTAAATACAAGTCAAATTTCCAAAGTTTATATCGTACTCTTCACCACCTGTGTTAGGAAAGTGGGATGGTTTGGCCATTCTTTTCATTGTCTGCACCATCCGTTCCACTTCACTGTCAGTGGTGCTGGACAACCCTGACCTCCCAGCGCTGAAGGTTCTCATTAGGTCCTCAGCAACTGCCCTCTCCAATCCTGACTGGACCAAATGTGACCTCAGGTCATCTGACAAGTGAATGCCAGCTTCACTTCTACTTGGAGAATTATCTGGTGTGTATTTTTTCTTAGTCTGAGCATCAATAATGTTCTTACATCTATACAGGACTGGTCTCTCATACTTTAATGGGTCTTTAGCTAATGCTTTCATGATAACATCCCTTGGTAAGTCTGGCATTCGGACACTTTTCAGTCCTGACTTCTCATCTAACTCTACAACAGGACCTTGTCGGATATTAAGCTCTTTGGGAGCTGCATCCTTGTGGGGCATCATGGTATAAAAGTCTCTTGGGTATGCATCCCTAAGGCGAGATACATGTTCAGGTACAGGGGTCTTTGTTGATTTATTCCATGCAAGAGGATTATAAAAAGACTCCTTTTTCTCAGTGTCTGTGTGTTGTGTGGATTCTCTGGTTTCATACCCTGGGGCCTGAGACTCGTGCAAATTATATCCCCATGAAGTGTCTGTAGAGGCAGTCTTTAAACGCTTTGTGCTTTCCCTGGTTGGTGGAAGTGGAGACCCAGTGACATCTTCTTTGGTGATGATCTGCAAATGAATAATGTAGAGCAGATAAAAATAAGACTACTTAAATAATAATAAAAAATCATAAGATTGGTTAATTTAGGATTTTAAATGAAATCCTTTTGCACAATATACATTGATTAATATAAAAATAGAAAGCAAGCCTTTTGGTTACATTTATGTCGGTATTATTGATTTGAATGAACAAGATAAAAATTAGATCATTTTGTGCTTACCTGAACCTTTTTGGGAGAGATATACCCATTCTGCTCAACTTCAGCGATAGGGAATGTATCCATAGGCCTACTGTTTAGTGTCCTGCTATTTGCCTTAAAGAGAGACTCCCTAGTGTGTTCTCTCGACTGCTGTCTCCATTCTGCCTCTTCACGAATGTCTGATTTTTGACTTTTTGTTCTAGATTGCTCTTTCTGAGCTAGTGCCTTTGCTGCTGCTTTCTTTGCTTGATCTTGTTTTTCCTTCTGAGTCAGCTTTGGTTTGGCTGGAGTTGTTTTCAACCCTTTTTCTCCCAGCCAGTTTTTGAAAGCTGCATCACCTAAAATAACATGAAAAATGACAAAAAGTACTTAGATATTTTCTTGACAGAACAACTACTATCTCTTTCCATGCTCTACCACAATGGCAATGAATGAATAACCATGTGTTACAAAGTAAATAACCTCTAGTGGTTTTATTGGATGGTTACCTGATAAGATGTACAGAAAAATTGCACACTATTTAAAAACACAGACAATATTTAACTTTCATTCCACATCACATACCATAAAACTTTTGCTCTGCTTTGTGCACATCTTCTTCTTCCATCTCCTGCAAAACCTGCAGCATTTTCACCTTCTTCAGCTGGTTCATTTCTTTGGCTACGTGATCTTTGTCTCTGCTCCACTGTTCAGCTGCCAGAATCCTAAAAGAAGCAATGGCACATCATTTAAGAAGTGTTTANGGCATCATGGTATAAAAGTCTCTTGGGTATGCATCCCTAAGACGAGATACATGTTCAGGTACAGGGGTCTTTGTTGATTTATTCCATGCAAGAGGATTATAAAAAGACTCCTTTTTCTCAGTGTCTGTGTGTTGTGTGGATTCTCTGATTTCATACCCTGGGGCCTGAGACTCGTGCAAATTATATCCCCATGAAGTGTCTGTAGAGGCAGTCTTTAAACGCTTTGTGCTTTCCCTGGTTGGGGGAAGTGGAGACCCAGTGACGTCTTCTTTGGTGATGATCTGCAAATGAATAATGTAGATCAGATAAAAATAAGACTACTTAAATAATTAAAAATCATAAGATTGGTTAATTTAGGATTTTATATGAAATCCTTTTGCACATTATGCATTGATTAATATAAAAATAGAAAGCAAGCCTTTTGGTTTCATTTATGTCGGTATTATTGATTTGAATGAACAAGATAAAAATTAGAACATTTTGTGCTTACCTGAACCTTTTTGGGAGAAATATTCCCATTCTGCTCAACTTCAGCTATAGGGAATGTATCCATATGCCTACTGGTTTGTGTCCTGCTATTTGCTTTAAAGAGAGACTCCCTAGTGTGTTCTCTCGACTGCTGTCTCCATTCTGCCTCTTCACGAATGTCTGATTTTTGACTTTTTGTTCTAGATTGTTCTTTCTGAGCTAGTGCCTTTGCTGCTGCTTTCTTTGCTTGATCTTGTTTTTCCTTCTGAGTCAGTTGTGGTTTGGCTGGAGTTGTTTTCAACCCTTTTTCTCCCAGCCAGTTTTTGAAAGCTGCATCACCTAAAATAACATGAAAAATGACAAAAAGTACTTAGATATTTTCTTGACAGAACAACTACTATCTCTTTCCATGCTTTACCACAATGGCAATGAATGAATAACCATGTGTTACAAAGTAAATAACCCCTAGTGGTTTTATTGGATGGTTACCCGATAAGATGTACAGAAAAATTGCACAATATTTAAAAACACAGACAATATTTAACTTTCATTCCACATCACATACCATAAAATTTTTGCTCTGCTTTGTGCACATCTTCTTCTTCCATCTCCTGCAAAACCTGCAGCATTTTCACCTTCTTCAGCTGGTTCATTTCTTTGGCTACGTGATCTTTGTCTCTGCTCCACTGTTCAGCTGCCAGAATCCTAAGTGAAGCAATGGCACATCATTTAAGAAGTGTTAACCTATTTCTGATTTTTGGCGGTGGTATACTTTTTTAAAAAATTCAGAGTTACAGCAATTATTATTTCTGACAAATACTAACTGCAAAAGCAAGACATCAGACCTTAACACAAGGGGAAAAAGGTTTGGTTTCATAATGCACCTTCAGTTAAGACGTATGGGTACTTAACAGTGCTTCACTCCACATTCACACACACACAAATAAAGAAAGAGAGAGAGAGAGGGGAATACTCGTGCATCATCACTACTTCTATACGATCTAACTTCAGAAGGATATACTACAATATTTAACACCGTATACAATCTCATTTTGCCAGACCCATATTATCACAGGGCTCACCTAGCACTTTTTCTGTGCCCCCAAAGTTTGGCCAGCACAATAGGGGTGTGTCCCCTACAGTCCATCCCATCAATGGTAGCCCCTATCTCAATCAGCAGCTTTAAACATTGAACATGCCCTTCACTTGCTGCCTGATGAACTGGTGTTACACCGTCATCATTGGTGCTATAAAACAACAACATAAAAGTTGCAGTGAAACAACACATATGCGAACCATGCAGTGCTTTAATGCAATGACAATATTGATTGTAGTCTCATGCAATACTAGTAATCATTTTGACAGTCATGCATTCAAAAGGTGCAATGAGACAGACAAACAGCTGAAAAATGAGAGCTCTGAACAGCATTAGTGCTACTAAAAGGCAGATACACTGTTTGTACATTTTTTCAATATAAAATATTTGACACTTGAAATGTTTGTAACAGGTATGGTGAATGTGCAATAAATATAATGTAGGGTGCATTGCATTGAACTCACATGTTGGGGTCAGCATCATGTTCTAGAAGGTAGACAAGGCAGGCAAATGACCGCTTCCCTGTCTGGTTGCTGATACACAGGTGAATGGGTCTCCAGCCTGTTGTGCTTGGAAGATTCACATCAACTTTGAATTTTTCTACTAGAAGCTTAATGCAATCCAACCTTCCATGGATAGAAGCCAAGTGGATTGGTGCTAAGCCCTGTATAAAAAATGATGTTCATTGTGTTCATATATACTAGTAAATATATATATATATATATATATATATATACTCAGTATATATATATATAGAAATGATGACAAAAGACCATTCATGCAATTTCTGTTTTTTCATGCACCACTTTCTGCTATCAATGTTATTTTCTCAATCTTCAACATGTATATTATTGTTTTAACTACCAATTTTAAATCATATGTCTTTTAAGTATGTATGCATGATTTGACAATGTGGTACGTCCTGTATTTCAGCACTTTGTACAATATGTCTTGTAACCCAGTAAGAAGTCACCTTTACTCAAGGGGAACTGCAATCCATCAGTCACTTACATTTTTGTCGTAATGTATTTCTCCTCTTGATTCTCGGATACTCTGCCTCAGCCACTCGGTGTCTCCTATGGCAGCTGCCATGAATTCATCTTCATTGTGCTGTTTTTTAGTATTTAAACGTATTCTTCGCCTCACTGGCGCGGCGGAGCTCTTTGGCTGGTTTTCGCCCATTTTCACCAAGTAGTTAAATCCTTTCAATGAAACCCTAGTTCTTGACGAAAATTACTTTTCGGAACTGGTTTGTTAAGCTTGTAAAGATTACATTGCTGTCACTGCTCCTGTTCGTTCTACTCCATGTTTGTTTGCCTTCACTACGTGCACTTGCTACTTCCGGTTACTGGGGCAATTTTTCAGTCTGAGTGTGTATTACGTACAATAAAACAGCCAAGATATGTTTTGAACTACAAGCAATATTTTTATGTCAAATCAGATTTTTAAATGTCATAAGATGACAAAATGTGAAAGGATTTTTAAAATCCCGTGAGACACCTGCATAGCAACGAGGCAATATGGCGGTCTAGTTCGAAGCTCGAACTAACATTGATCTATTTCGTTTTTACAAAGGATTTCAAAAGAGTTAAATGTTATTTCCATCTATTGCAAAACATAGATATCCTGCGTGGTAATCAAGGAAGTAATTTATTTTGGTGAAACTTAATCATTTGAAGCTACCAAAAACTGAAATGAGTAGTCTTAGTGCAAAGCCCTCTCGTGAAAAAGAAAAGGAGGTGAGGGAAATGTATGACTTGAAACAGAAGGTACTTATGTACTATAAGGAGAATGGAGTTCCACAAAAAATGGAAGATATCCTCAACACAATGTACGCTGATGATCCAGATGATCCTTATGGACACGTGGTTGGTATTTATGCGTTTTTCGACGATCTAAATATCGAACAAAGTCAAAGAAAAATAATCTTGAACGAAGACGCCTGTATCGATTTTCAGTGCAGCAGTTTCAATGTGGAATTGACGAATGTTCACAAAGTCAATCTTCTTTGTGTTCACAGTCTTCCTTGCGCTAGCCATGAACTGATTATCATTGCTAACAAAAGTTATTCACATTTATTGGGGGCAAATAGTACTATTTTCATATATTTTTAGTATCCTTTTTTTCTTTTCCAGGCAAATTACTTTGAAAGTTTTTCTAAGACGCCAACAATCACAAAGGTAAAAAAAAAAAGAAAAAAAAAAGAAAAAAAAAACAGATTGTCGATCTTGATCAACTGCCATAATAAGATGATAGGTCTACAAACATTCAATTAAAGGCAAACCAATTGAAAAAAATGCACTTGACACATTAGATAGAAAATTTGATTGTGCATGTTTGTTTTTAAATCCTAATTTGGGTTTATTGCGAGTGATTTATGCTTTTTATAGGTTTTACAAAATGTTTTAGCTTTTAGCAAGAGAAGCATTTGATAGTAAAGGACAACCTACAGTGCAGACAGAAGTTTACTGTGTTGTCAAGAACTTTGAGCAGGTTTGTAAAATGAACTAATCTCTCTCCAACTGAGCATATTTATTTTATTATGTGAATTAAGCATTATATCTCTTGAGTTACTTATAAATATTATATCTAATGGATTACTGAAAAACATATGCACAATTTCAAATTTTATGTCCCACATCAGATAAGTAAATGGAAATTTAATGTTAAGGTAAAATAAATTTAATACATAATTATAATTCATGTACATATGTATTTCTATTTATTTCTATTATTCCTAACAGCTCCTAGCAACTGCCACTTTATCCAGTCAGAATTGGTTGCCAGACTCTGCCCGCCAAGAGGACAAGGACACGGAGGACGCAGAGAGACAGGAGTTTGTTACTGCAGCTGTGGAGCATGTTAATGGATCCCTCAGTGCTGCACTGAAAGGAGTTGACCCTAAGAATCAGAAAGAAGTGGATCAGATTATATAGTCAGTGTCCGCTGTCAACAACAAAGTCTTCCTTGTGCTACTCATGAACTGATCAAATAAATTAATAAATTTGTATTTCTTTTCTTTGAATAGCAAAACAAGTAAAGGTTAAAACAGTGTAAGATTATATTTTTTCAGGATTTTGTCATGTGTAATATACTGATATGACCTGAATTCAGGATAAGCAAAAGTATTAGAGCAAACTCATTTTTTTACATTTTTTACTGTTTTATTTTCAGTGAAATCATTGAGAGGATGAGGTTGAAGGAGGTTGAAGAGCGTGTGGCCAAGGAACAAGAGTTGGCAGCTCAGCAAGAAGAAGAACAAGCTGCAGCACTAGCTGCTGAGGAAGCTAATTCTAAGGGAAAAGCTAAATCACCTCCTAAATCTCCAAAGTAAGATGTTTGAATTGTTCTATTTAATGTACATATAATACAGGTGATAAATTTTGTAAATGATTGGTTGTGGAATGTTTTGCTTGTTTAGGAGATTTGCATCTTTGGAAAAAAAATTGTATCGGCATATTAACTTTTTACTTTCTCAAACAGGGGGTATTAATTGAATTTTGACAGTTGTATTTTCATTTTAATTTTCAAGGGGTAAGGGGAAAGCTCCAGCAGTTGCGGTTATTCCTGATGAGCCAAAGGAAGAAATGTACAAAGGTAGCAATTGCCTTGGAGCAGTGTCTATTACAGTATGCCAGGCAGCTGCACAGCTCAAGAAAGTAGAACTATATGAGCATATAGCAAGTCTAAGGTTTGAGAAGGTAAGGGATGTGTTTTTTTGACATTTTAAAACTGTTGTTGCATTGTGGTAGGATGTCTAAACAATTTCAAAGCAATGTACCAGTATGGTAGTTAAAACAGTCTGTATGATGCATGGAAATTGTGTTACTGTGTTGTATTACTAATAGGGCTATCAAAGGAACTGCACACACTGACATAATGTCTGGTCATTCTGGTTGGTTCATCATTTTTTATTCCTACATCCAATGTGTGACTGTGTTTTATATAGATCTAATCATATTTTGAGACTTGTATCAGAACTGTTTTTCTCTTCCCAGATGCCATCTAAATTTTGTGTTCCTCTCCCCATGGTTACAATACTTCAGAGTGGAAAGGCCTTTCCTGGAAAGTTGAATTGTGTTAAAGAATTCATGCTAGTTCCAAAACCTGGGATGCCAGTGCAAGAGGTAAACATGGACATACATGTACTACCACTACTATTTGTACTACGTGCCATTGCTACTCCTCTTGCTAGTACTACAGTACATGTTTTCACCATGGGGGTATAATGGTATTTCTGTCTTTTAAGTCTTAAATCCATATAATGTTTGGTAGATTTTACAATATATAAAATTTATAAATGTTTATAGATAAGTATGATTAAGAGATGTATTTATATATAAAATTAAAGTTTGACTACTGAAACAGTAATTTTAAAATAGTAAAAAGTACAAAATCCAAGATTTTGCCAATGTAATGTAAATTTAATATAAACAAATTATTATTATATTATTTTATGCACATTGTCATTATTTATTCTGAAAAGAATAACTGTGTGCTGATGTATGAGACATAAACTACTTATATACCATGTGTACATTGTAACTTATTGTAGCTCATGTTGCTGCATAAGTAATAAATCTGTAAATTTAACGAAAATTCACAAGTGCAAAAAAAGTGTGAACTCATAAAGCAGTGGTTTTTTTCATTAAAAATGTCTCTGTCTACATTTTGAGATATTTTTTCTTTAACAATCCCTGTTGGTAAATTTATTTTCAGGCTATGAGGCACATGACAACCATCTCTAATAATATTGCAAAAGGACTAATGGCAAAGGCTGGGGTAAGCAATATTCACAAAATTGTACTAAACTTGATAACACAGTAAGAACAAAGTTATGAGCTAACAACTTTCATACCAAACCCTGGGCACAGGGTGTCTGATAGATTTCTTTACACTTTCTACTGACAGAACGCATCACTAGCTAGTGGACCAAATAGATGGACAAAATATTTGGATAGGTTAGACAGGGACTGAATAACATGTAATTTTCTCTAACACTGACAGGGACTCCCATTCTTTATATTTGGCCAAGTTAAGTTTTTATGGTTAGGACTCATGGAACTTAGTTTGACGAGTCTTAGTTATGGGGGAGTGTATGGAAGACACAGAGAGCTTGAAATATTTAATGGTTGCTGCCTTAGTACCAAGAAATATTGTAAATAGAAATGATACATAGTGTTTATGAGATATATTACCTACACATCAGAATTAGTCTGCAATGTAGATGACAGCACCAGCAGTTCCATAAACACATGGATATTGATAGTTTGTTGTGGTAGTTAAAATTTTGAGTTTATATGTCAAAATAATAATTGTTATAAAATGACGCTATTGCCATCAGATCAAACAAGATAATAATTTAATTTCAATTTGCATTTGGCAGCGGCACTTTCAGTCAATACAGAGGGACCCCAGACTCAGTGCCAGGCTGAGTGCCAGGATGACATCAGCCAACGATGAGGTCTTTGAAAACATGACATTTTTCTCCTCGCTACATCTCTTTTGCTACATATGCAGCTTATTTCTTCTTTCAGAATGCAAGATGATAAACTCTGCATTTTGACATTTGATTTATTTCAATATTCTTATAACTTCTTAACACTAGTGTTGGTTAGTGATATTACCATTTATGATTTGAATTTTGATATAAATGACAATTTAAATTTGAATAACTTATTTTTAAAAATAAAATTATAGAAAATGTTGTGCATTTTATGAAAAAAATTCTTATTAATTCTTATTCATTAGAATTTGGGAGTGATTACTTTTTAGACGTTGTTGCAGTGCATGTGACTGGTTTTTCATTTCCTCTTTAAATAGGATGGATAATCATTTTGAATGCATTAGCAGGTCTTTCTTTTTACCTTTTTATTGACAGAACATATTAGACAATATTAATTTCATTTCAATCTCATCAGGGTTTTGCATGCCCCCTGGCATGCAGATGATATAAATTTAAATTCTTTTCCAGTGATGAACAGTCAGCTGATACAAGATTGTCATTACGTAGTTAAATCCTTGTATAAGATTTATGGCTAGTAAATGTATCTGTGTTTTTAACAATTTATAACACAATTATATTCGTGTCTAACCATTACTGCAGGTTGGAAATATAATATTATAAATGCATTAAAGCTTGTGTGAAAATTAATGTAATTGTTTCATCAAAACTTCTTCACATTGCAATCTTCTGGATCAGACAACACTCAAAAGAAAATAGAAGTGAAAAATTAATTTTTTCGTGTTTTTTTTCACGCTATTTAGATTATCCAGAAAAATGTGAATGACCTTGGGTCACTGTGCCCCCAGATTGACCGTCCTGAGCAGGGACTGGACATGCTACAGGATGCCATAACAGGGCTAGAGCTGACCCCTGGGGAAGACTTCCACATAGTTCTAAATTGTGGGGCACATGAGTGGTTTGATGCTGTAAGTGATGCATAGAGGTCATTTTTATATTAAAAGAACTTGTATTTTTCAATACATGTTTGTTTGCCATGTTGTCCTCATGACAGATTTATGAAGCAATGGATAATGTATCTTTGAGTTTGCAATTGGTATGGCTGGCCCCCGAGTAACTTCAAAATGCAAAAGAAAATCTGAATAGACTTTCTGGATTATGCTTTTTTTTAAACATTTAGAAACAAAGGTTTACTCATATGTGGAACTAAAATGTAATTTGTACAGTAATAGGTAGGGTATATGTCCCTCATTCAGAGATACGTGTAGTTATAACAGTTGATAGATAATACAATTTAGGTTTGTTTCTTGCCAGCATGATGATTATTCAATAACAAAATGATAACTTAAATTAATAAATTTCATTGATAATGCATTCACAGCACAGATGATGTAAAATATTAATTTATTTGATTCTTTCTGTAGGAAAAAGGCAAATATGAAGTGATTGGAGGATTACAGAAGTCTTATGAAGATATGGTTGAGTTTTGGGCAGAGCTGCTGGGCAGATATCCCTCTGTGATAGGTCTTATTGATCCCATCAGACAACAGGTGAATGCTGAGGCCTTCCTATTACACACTAAATAATCAATCTTAAATATCACTATACAATATACAAATTGACAAATGCAGTATTCTTTTCCTTGCATAGTATGAATTAATGATTTTGATGGTGGTAACATTTGAAATTTGAGATAATTTTTTTTTTCATTTATAAACCTTATATTTTTAAAACTCTTTTTAACAGGAGAAAAAACAGTGGATGGAAATCTGTGACAGGCTCTCCGAGAGATGTTTTATAATTGGTGAGAATGTGTACAGCAGGCCAGGTCTTCTGAAGCATGATGAACTCACAGAGGAGTTTGTCAGCAGTGGGGTAGTGTTCAGACTGGAGCAGATGAACCAAGTGACTGACATACTGGACTGTGCCAAGAAAATGGAAGGTGAGGTGCTACTCATGTGATTAAATGTCTTGATACTATGAGATAAGTATTGATGTACTTTTAATATGGATGGTAAAATATTATCTTCTGCACTGAATCCAGAAAGTACACCTCTGGATTAAGTAAATTTTCACAACAACAAATAAATAATAAATATGAAATGATGATGAACTTTATTATCTCTTAGCAAGATAAGTTAATGTTTTAATTTTCTGTAATTTTTTTCAGAAGCAGGGAATCAGATTATCTTGTCCTCATGCCAGGGTGAAACCAGTGACACACAAATAGTAGATATGGTAAATTTCTTTTCTGCAGCATTAATTTATGAAAATATAGAATATCATAAACAAAAATTTAATAGTATACATATAGTTATAGGAAATCATAAATACATATTGATTTGATGTGTCTGTGTTTTATGTCAATAATTTTATATATTTTTTGTGAAATATATTAAATTTTTTACTTAGGCTGTGGGTCTTAATGCAAGGTTCATAAAAGTTGGAGGTCCAAGCCGAGGAGAGAGAATTGCTAAAATAAACAGACTTTTACAATTAGAAGACAATTTAAGTAAACAAGGAAAGCTGTCACCTCTAGAACCTCATGCATTTCCAAAGATCTCTCCTCCTCCAGTTCCTGAGGAAGAAGAACCAGGATCAGAAACAGCCAGCCAGCGCTCTGGTTCAGGAAGAAAAAAATAATTTGACTGATTTATTCACTAGATTAAAAAAAAAAAAGAAAAAAATCAAAATCAGCACTTTGCAGTAACATGTGAGTTGTTCATATTATCACCAATATTGCTATTTTGGTGTTTCTGAAACTATTTATAAATAACAATGTCTGTAAATACATTTATTACAATTGAGATATTAGTTTGCATTTTAATTATAACATATGTGCATGAAACACTTAAATCATTAAAGTATAAATATTTTCAGAACTCTTTTTACATAAATAACAATCTGCAAGAAAGAGATAAAATTATTTGTAACTAGTATAATCTGCGACATGTTGCTTCTGTAAATATAAAAATAAATAAAACAAATATTGTTGATGATGGAGAATCTGGTTATGCACTGCACATGATGCCCCCACACAAATAAACTATTATGTTAAAGAAATTAACATGTATACTTGTAACATTATCAAGCACATCTGTTCTACATGTATATATTTACATGTAGCACGAAAATTCATGCGTTAGCACTCCTATTGACGATTCTGATATGTACTGGCTGTGCTAACACAGCTGTGTGTTAGCACAGACAGTACATATCAGAATCGTCAATAGGAGTGCTAACGCATGGATTTTCGTGCTAATGTATATGTAGTACTGGTAGTAGTAGCCAAAGAACGAACAACACTCAACAGCAAGTTTTAATTTATTTTAATAAATTAATTTAAATTAATTAAAAATGCATTGCCACACTTCTCAATACAAAAATATAAAAACCTGACTTATGAAAATATTTACTTGTTAATTTCCAATTGATGCTTCAAGCATTTATTTAAAGATAAATTTATTCTATGCTACTTTCGATTTACCTCTAGCGACTGTCCTGCGCTTGTAAGTTGTACTTTTCTGAGCGTAACTACCGCCCCCTTTCGGCAAATTTGTCTGCAAAACGTCTTTAATGTCGGTTTTATATTATAGATATTTTATGTTTCACATTTTACATAAATTGAAAAGATATGAAAAAAGTACACATAAAACCAAATGCACATATAATGACACAACTACGCTACAAAAGAAAGAACCAGGATCAGAAACAGCCAGCCAGCGCTCTGGTTCAGGAAGAAAAAAATAATTTGACTGATTTATGCGCTAGATTTTTATTTTTAATCAAAATCAGCACTTTGCAGTAACATGTGAATTGTTCATATTATCATCAATATTGATATTTTTGGTGTTTCTGAAACTATTTATAAATAAAAATTTCTGTAAATACATTTATTACAATTGGGATATTAGTTTGCATTTTAATTATAACATAAAATGTGTGCATGAAACACTTAAATCATTAAAGTATAAATATTTTCAGAACTCTTTTTACATTGATAACAATTTGCAAGAAAGAGATGAAATTATTTGTAACTAGTATAATCTGTGACATGTTGCTACTGTAAATATTTTTTAAAAAATAAACCAAATATTGTTGATGATTTAAAAACAAAGCAGGCTTAGTATGGAGAATCTGGTTATGCACTGCACATGATGCCCCCACACAAATAAACAATTATGTTAAAGAATTTAACACGTATACTTGTAACATTATCAAGCACATCTGTTCTATATATTTACATGTATATGTATTACTGGTAGTAGTAGCCAAAGAACGAACAACAGCAAGTTTTAATTTATTTTAATAAATTAATTCAAATTAATTAAAAAATGCATTGCCACACTTCTCAATAAAAAAATAAAAACCTGACTTATGAAAATATTTACTTGTTAATTTCCATTTGATGCTTCAAGCATTTATTTAAAGATAAATTTATTCTATGCTACTTTCGATTTACCTCTAGCGACTCTCCTGCGCTTGTAAGTTGTACTTTTCTGAGCGTAACTACCGCCCCCTTTCGGCAAATTTGTCTGCAAAACGTCTCTTTTAATGTCGGTTTTATATTATAGATATTTTATGTTTCACATTTTAAATAAATTAAAAAAAAGATATGAAAAAAGGAAATACAACTAAATACACATATTATGACACAACTACGCTAAAAACAAACTAACACTGAATAGAATTCACTTTTACAAAAGAAAAACATGATCTTCTTTATTTGGAGTCGAGAAATTACTCGTTTCACTTGAGAAGTCACCTGACGTACGATGTGCTGTTGATGTGTATATTGCAAGCAAGGAAAGAAGACAACGTTTAAAGATTAGAAATGAGTGTCTTTAAGTCCATAAAAGGGACTTTACAGAGCGTTCAAAATGATATAAGTGCAGGGTAAGACGAATGGTTTATGAGGTGAAGCTAAGGGTGCAACGCAACACAACGTTATGTATGTACTGGTACATGTACACTGTATACGTACATTTACAGATGTACGTCGTTAGTCGTCTGCGTTTTTGGTCTGTATGCTACAGTAGGTACACCTGATCAGTGCAGGTAACCACGCACGTAAGACCGAAAACTGAGGCAATAAAGGCTGCAGAGGGTTGAAATACGTGCAGCTATTCTAACATAGAGCTTTGATGATGGTGATGTAGGGTAGTTGTAATTGAGATGTTCTTTGTGGTTTGATAAACCATAGCCACGGGCATGCTCATTTATCACATAAACTGAGATAATTTATTTAATTATTTCCCCCATCATTGTACTTGGGTTATATGTTTTGTCTGTTTAGTTTATTTAGTATCAGGTTATATTTACAAGAAAATGGGTTATATAAGATTTCAACCCACATTTGTTTTTATACAGGTTCAAATCATTGCGAGAGGGAGCTCAGAGTGGAGTGGCAACTGAATTGAAGAAACTGTCTTTGCAGGATAATGTCAACTATGATGCTGGGGCAGATATTCTCAACATGTAGGTTCATTCAGTTTCTCTTACCCTCTTACTAGTACATGGTAATTCAGAGGCATGTTACAGTTTTACGTATTGTCGATTTATAATTTTTAAACACAATAACTGCTGAGTTTACATTTAAGTATACTAGCATCAGGAGTGTAATGCCAATTTTTTGCCTTTCCAGATTTCGTTCTTAGTAGCTATCGCATAGTCAAAGCAACATGTAAAATATGCTATCAATTTATAGCCTAAAGTCAATATTGCTGAAATTAAGTTGTATTAACATGTGGTTCTTAAGGTACCAACAACACTGGTCATCCATCCACCTGGCATCAGAGGAGAATGCCAAAAAAGCACAGCAATGTGATGAAACAATCACTAGTCTCTACCAGTTATGTCAGAGACAGTCAGACCTCATGAGCCAATTGAGTTTGGAGCTGTCACACTTGCCAAAACTTGTTCAAGATATTGAACTTATAAGCAGGAAAATTGGTAGGAATAACTCAAGATTTGATACCAGCATATTTTACTACACTATAGTTTTTTATCAAAGAATTATATATTTTTAATATCAGTATCAGAATAACTGAGTTTGCAGATAATGTAAGATGAAACTTTACCCAGAAAGAAAAAACACTTTACATCATGGTAGAAATTATTCCTCAACAGAAGTTAATTTTATCAATCATACTCAAACCAGGCTCAGTTTTACATTTACAATTTTATATAGAGATAATTTCATATTTAAATTATATTATTCTATTTCTCCAGCATCTCTAAGTTCACAGTTTGAGGATGTGGAAAAATTGTTGGTTTCCCTGGAACAAGTGTGTGAGCAGCAGGAGCTGGAGAGGAGTAAACTGAACCACAGGTATCAGCTGGCACTGTACAAGGAGAAGAAGAAGGCAGATTTGGAGCAGATGAAAGGTAGGTTAGTGGACTAGTGAAGGATATTCAGTGTAGGAATAAAGTTGGTGTTTTTGTTATATTGCTATTTTGTTATGGATTGTAATAGTTAGCAAACATTTTTTTTTGCTGGTTTCCATTTTGTAAAACGAAGTGTTTTGTGAAATTTTTTTAATATACCAAAAAAGTATCGAACTTGATCTCAACTTCAGTGTTTGACTTGTATATCTTATTATGCAGTTAAGCTGGCAGGGGAGCATGTTGTAAGGGTGCGGGATTATGAACTAAGTTGTCAGTTAAGGATGAAGGAAAGACAAGAAGCCTATGAGCAAGCATTTGAAGAGGAAATGGAATACTACAAGACTTATGGACAGATGCAAAGTAAGCATTACTTTAATATTAATTTTACATTTTGATGTATTGTAGTATAATTATCGTTCATGCTCAATGCAGCACAGTTTAAATTATCTGAGAGATATTATTGTTTTTAATGTTGTTTTTTTTATTCAAAATTTTATGAAAGAATTCATAATAATGTTAATATGGTTTAAAAATCAATTAGATTTTTTTTAGAAGAAAATTGATGAAAGTACTTTAATATTTTTAGTGTTATGTAAAAAATCATTTCCAAAAAAGACTTCATTGAAGTAACAACTTTATTTCATTGGAAAATTTGTTATTGAGGTAATTTTTTTCTCCAGGACAACCCAGTTCTGATAGTGGTCAGCCAGTGGACCTTGCAGAAGTGTCCATAGAAGAGGATCCTAATGCCCTCAATGACTTCCTAGACTCCACTGAACTGGACCCAGCACAGCCAGCCACAGAGCTTGGTGAGAGAGGAAATATAAATCATATTGACATCTTTCAGTTTTCTTTATGATAACAAAAAGATTCTTTTTCCACAGGCCAAGTCTAAAGCAAATCATAAGAAAGTCAATCAGGATATGCTGATGGCAGTGAAAGCATGTTTGTCAGTGTAAATATGTTTTATCAGATATAATAATACTTAGGTGTCTTTTAACGACTTACATGTACCTCATTTGTGGTCCGCAGTTAAAAGGTATTACTTGTGTTTCATATTTAAAGTGTTTTCATTTCCAGATGAAGCTACAGAGGCCAGGGAAACTGAAGATTGTTACATATACGATGATGATGAAGTAACACCAGATAAACAGTCTGACATGACAAAAACTGAGAGTAAGCCTCGCTCTGACACAGTAACCTCAAGTTGCAGTGTACCTGCTGACAGAGAGACACAGGAGGGATTTATTGATGATGAACTGGAAGACCATACTTTACAGCAAGATCAGCCAAGCTAGCACTAGGCTTGGCAGAAATGGTTTAAGTTCAAACTCAATAGTAAACATATGGGCTTCCATACTAACTGAATAACATCTTAAGTGGGATTTGGTGATTTTAGTTTATTGGATTGCTTGGTTGATTTCACTTCGATTCGATTTTATCCAGTTTAGCTGTGTTAAAATACCATCAAGTGTATTAAATGGTGCTTAATTTACATTCCACATGAATTCAATGCACATTCAGTAATTTTGTATTTTGTGAGTTTATCAAGTGAGAATATTCTTAAAACTCAAATAGAACCAACATGTTGGGTTCATTGGTTGAGGGATCATTGAATTTTAGTTAGTCAGCAAATATATTAGGTAAATATTGATAGAGAGAATTAAACTCTGGGTTTCCTTTATGCCAGTGGCATCATTTTATTGGAAACAGTCGTGATATATTAATATCATGATAAAATGAAAAAAATATGCAAAATCTGGTTTACAAAAGGACATAGATTGAAAATCATTCTTTAATTAGCTACCAAGAATCTTAGCAAATAAACTTGCATTTCACATGGAATTTGAAGAACCACTAGCCTCATTTTTATGTACAAACGCTATCCAGACAGCATTGGCATGCATATGGTGTTAGCCAAACATCAACAACCTAATGTTAGCCCTGTCGATGTTGATCCAATGTTACCTTGCTCTAACCTTTGTAATATAGTAGAAAGTCATTATAAGCTTAACCTACCAAGAATCCTAGTAAACTTGTGTTTTACATAGAATATGAAAAACCACTAGCCTCACTTTTGTGTGCAAACAAATTACCCAGATACATGTAGCAAGACAGCATTGGCATGCATATGGCATTAGCCCAACTTCAACAACCTAGTGTCAACATTTTTCTTCAAACTCTTGTGATTATTTGTCCTAAAATGTGGGTCAAAAATGGGCAAGAAATGATTATTTCTTACATTTTCCCATTTATATTTCTTAAATAATTTGGTCTTTTGACACTCTCATCCAAATGGTAACTGTTTTAACCTAAACCTGCTGCTGGGGTTACCTGTGGGCTTTAAATACCTGTCAAGTTTGAAATGGGGATGCCTTACAATTTATTTAATAATGTCGGTCTTGGTCAGTTTCCCAGGCCTCATAACTCCAGAACTAGAAGTGAGTCTCCCTATTGCTATTGGATTGAATGGGAAATCATAGTTGGCAAATCCAAAGTTGAATATGACTATGAACCACTTTCTGCTGCAAATTGTACTTCCTTGAATATTGTTCTAATTTTGCCAGTATTTTAATACTAAAATGTGTACACTGACACAGGTTATCTGTACATGTCAGATTTACATGGTTTGTTCTAAACATTTTATGAATTTAAAATTTTTACTTATCATTGTGGTGACAATTTATTTTTAAATACCCAAGTATGTACATTATATATTTTTGTAAATGGATAGCAAAACCTTCACACCAATATTACAAAATGGCTGTGCATAGCTGCTTTAAAGTCATTTTTGAAAAACTGGTTCTAGGCTTTTGTGGGTATGCATATGTGGACTCTTGGGTTATATGGATATTAATATTAGCAAGTTTCATGGTTTTTTTTTTTCATTATACTTTTATTTTTTGAAAACCATCCAAGATGATCTGTACAGAACATCAATACAAACTTTTATCATAATGGAGATCCAGAAAGGAATAAAAGTGCGCTTCTAAGTAATAAATGGAAATTTTATCAAACTTGAAGTACACTTTGCAGCAATAGTATTTTAAATAAAAGACATGACTTGTAATTTATAAGCATTACACAAATGAAACCAGTGTTTTCAATACAAATCATTAACTTTTGACAATATTATTCATAAATGTAACAAAAATTTGATAACCAACTACAAAAGAAACATGATATTATATAGGATTTTCTGTGATCTATATATTATGCAACCATACAAATGTTTATTATAGGTTATGTAACAAAAACTGACAGCAAATCTTTGATAATTGAATTTCCAAATGCTGGCTATTTTTTTAGTATACAGGGTGGGCTGTTTAAACATAGAATTAAACTAGAATGGCACATTACACACATGAAACAAAGAAATTTAATGGAATAGTTTCAGTGACATGTAGGCAAGATAGATGGCAAAGGAGTTTTCAAAGAGTTGCAGCCTGACTAAAAGAAGTATATTTTACACTGTTTGCAAACTCTCTCCAAGTAACATTACAGTCATATGCTTGATAAGATTTTCCTAATACCATCTCATTTTTTTAACACAAAAAATATACACTACAATTTTCTGTTCATCTACCCATGATATAATTAATATAGTGACATCACATACACATGCATGTAATTCTGGTATAACTGGAATGTATCACAATGATCTAAAATGCTACATAACTTTGCCCTTCATAACTTTATAATAAATTGAATAATTTTGTAGAATTAATGCTCACTTTAAGATAACTAATAGGATTTTAAATTATTATTTCATTATTTAAATCACTTTGCATTTAATTTGTTTATATATATATATGTCTTAACACTTTGAACAACTGATAAAGGCACCAAGTGTCATAATGTTCAAGGAGTATATTGAGATAGCAATTTTAGAACCTCATTGCACTATGAGCAACCCTGGGAACCAAGGAACACTTCCCTCATTTAAGAAATTCAAATATCAGTAAAGGTGTGAAACATGGAATAAACAGTCTAGACACCATATCAATCTTTTATTGTAAATGCCTCCATTATTTTTCTTTTCCAATGGTCTATAACATATAGCTTTTGTAAACAAATTCTATTTTTCAGCTTTTTTTTGTGAAAAGTAAAAATAATAAGTTTATCTGTTGTCAATTGCATAAACTTTTTTATTTAGAAATGATTATTCTTCCGAATTCTTAGCTCAACAGATATATTAATTCCCATTTTTCTCTTTACACTAAAGATGAACAAATTGTTTCATACATTTCTCACATTTACACTTTGCGTCAAAATGTGATTGTTGAGCATGGCAAGTGGTCACATATTAAAAAAAAATTGTGACATTATATGTCTTGAGACACAAGTGTAAGCACAGACTAAATAAAAAAAAGATAAAAAGTTACAAAACAAAATCTATTAAACTGTCCCTCTTTGCATACATTACGTATTGCCTTTGGAGAACATTAATTGAAATATGACCAACACTTGTATGCTTTTAAAAATATGCATAGACACATCCCTCGACTGCAAAGTCAATCAAAATCCATAGTGTAGAGGTAAGTCTCTTCCTATCCAAACACTGCATCTGAAAAGACATTTAAATTTTAATTTACAAAATGCAAATGTAAGGTACTGGTGCATGTGGAAGATATTACATACATTCTCATATTCAAGTTTCAACACTGATTTCCAAATGGTGATCTGAAAAGATATAAAATATATATTTTGAGTATAACTACTGTGCTGTGAAAGTACTAAAGCTATCCCATGTGAATACTGATTTTTAAATGGCTTGCTTAATTAAAAGTGCATGGGTTCTCGATGGATTTACATAAATACAAACAGTCACCAACAATGTCACTTAAGTTTTTAATTAAAACAAGGCAGCAAAGCTGTCAAATGTACAGACAAAAAACAGGAAATAACTATGCACAAAATAGGCTACTGTCAATTCTGATGCAAAAGTACATTCCTTAAAATGTGTTTAGGGNCAATTGATGCTTCAAGCATTTATTTAAAGATAAATTTATTCTATGCTACTTTCGATTTACCTCTAGCGACTCTCCTGCGCTTGTAAGTTGTACTTTTCTGAGCGTAACTACCGCCCCCTTTCGGCAAATTTGTCTGCAAAACGTCTCTTTTAATGTCGGTTTTATATTATAGATATTTTATGTTTCACATTTTAAATAAATTAAAAAGATATGAAAAAAGGAAATACAACCAAATACACATATTATGACACAACTACGCTAAAAACAAACTAACACTGAATAGAATTCATCTCTACTTCTATGCTTTTACAAAAGAAAAACATGATCTTCTTTATTTGGAGTCGAGAAATTACTCGTTTCACTTGAGAAGTCACCTGACGATGTACTGTTGATGTGACTAATTGCAAGCAAGGGAAGAAGGCAACGTTTAAACATTAGAAATGAGTGTATTTAAGTCCATAAAAGGGACTTTACAGAGCGTTCAAAATGATATAAGTGCAGGGTAAGACGAATGGTTTATGAGATGAAGCTAAGGGTGCAACGCAACACAACGTTATGTATGTACAGTACTGGTACATGTACACTGTATACGTACATTTACAGATGTACGTCGTTAGTCGTCTGCGTTTTTGGTCTGTATGCTGCAGTAGGTACATGTGATCAGTGCACGTAACCACGCACGTAAGACCGAAAACTGAGGCAATAAAGGCAGCAGAGGGTTGAAATACGTGCAGCTATTCTAACATAGAGCTGTGATGTACAGTAGGGTAGTTGTAATTGAGATGTTCTTTGTGGTTTGATAAACCATAGCCAAGAGCATGCTCATTTATCACATAAACTAAGGTAATTTATTTAATTATTTCCCCCATCATTGTACTTGGGTTATATGTTTTGTCTGTTTAGTTTATTTAGTATCAGGTTATATTTACAAGAAAATGGGTTATATTAGATTCCAACCCACATTTTATACAGGTTCAAATCATTGCGAGAGGGAGCTCAGAGTGGAGTGGCAACTGAATTGAAGAAACTGTCTTTGCAGGATAATGTCAACTATGATGCTGGGGCAGATATTCTCAACATGTAGGTTCATTCAGTTTCTCTTACCCTCTTACTAGTACATGGTAATTCAGAGGCATATTACAGTTTTACGTATTGTCGACTTATAATTTTTAAACACAATAACTGCTGAGTTTACATTTAAGTATACTAGCATCAGGAGTGTAATGCCAACTTTTTGCCTTTCCAGATTTCGTTTTTAGTAGCTATCGCATAGTCAAAGCAACATGTAAAGTATGCTACCAATTTATAGCCTAAAGTCAATATTGCTGAAATTAAGTTGTATTAACATGTGGTTCTTAAGGTACCAACAACATTGGTCATCCATCCACCTGGCATCAGAGGAGAATGCCAAAAAAGCACAGCAATGTGATGAAACAATCACTAGTCTCTACCAGTTATGTCAGAGACAGTCAGACCTCATGAGCCAATTGAATTTGGAGCTGTCACACTTGCCAAAACTTGTTCAAGATATTGAACTTATAAGCAGGAAAATTGGTAGGAATAACTCAAGATTTGATACCAGCATATTATACTACACTATAGTCTTTTTATCAAAGAAATATATATTTTTAATGTCAGCATCAGAATAACTGAGTTTGCAGATAATGTTAGATGAAACTTTACCCGGAAAAAACACTTTACATCATGGTAGAAATTATTCCTTAACAGAAGTTAATTTTATCAAACATACTCAAACAGGGCTCCCTTTTACATTTACAATTTTATATAGAGATAATTTCATATTTAAATTATATTATTCTATTCCTCCAGCATCTCTAAGTTCACAGTTTGAGGATGTGGAAAAATTGTTGGTTTCCCTGGAACAAGTGTGTGAGCAGCAGGAGCTGGAGAGGAGTAAACTGAACCATAGGTATCAGCTGGCACTGTACAAGGAGAAGAAGAAGGCAGATTTGGAGCAGATGAAAGGTAGGTTAGTGGACTAGTGAAGGATATTCAGTGTAGGAATAAAGTTTGTGTTTATGTTATATTGGTATTTTGTTATGGATTGTAATAGTTAGTAAACAGTTTTTTTTTTTGCTGGTGGCCAATTTGTAATACAAAATGTTTTGTGGCATTTTTTTAATATACCAAAAAAGTATCAAGCTTGATCTCAACTTCAGTGTTTGACTTGTATATCTTATTATGCAGTTAAGCTGGCAGGGGAGCATGTTGTAAGGGTGCGGGATTATGAACTAAGTTGTCAGTTAAGGATGAAGGAAAGACAAGAAGCCTATGAGCAAGCATTTGAAGAGGAAATGGAATACTACAAGACTTATGGACAGATGCAAAGTAAGCATTACTTTAATATTAATTTTATTAAGTTTTGATTGTATAATTACTGTTCATGCTCAATGCAGCACAGTTTAAATTGTCTGAGAGATATTATTGTTTTTAATATTGGATTTTTTTTATTCAAAATTTTATGAAAGAATTCATATTAATGTTAATTACTTTAAAATCAATTAGATTTTTTAGAAAAAGATTGATA
The DNA here is from genome assembly GCF_001039355.2 of Lingula anatina. Next base: position 666,496 of record NW_019775702.1, on the reverse strand, counting down.
AAAGTACTCAAATATTTTCATTTCCAAAAAGACTCAATTGAAGTAACAACTTTATTTCATTGGAAAATTTGTTATTGAGGTTATTTTTTTCTCCAGGACAACCCAGCTCTGATAGTGGTCAGCCAGTGGACCTTGCAGAAGTGTCCATAGAAGAGGATCCTAATGCCCTCAATGACTTCCTGGACTCCACTGAACTGGACCCAGCACAGCCAGCCACAGAGCTTGGTGAGAGAGGAAATATAAATCATATTGACATCTTTCAGTTTTTCATATGATAACAAAAAAAGAATCTTTTTCCACAGGCCAAGTTTTAAGCAAATCATAAGAAAGTCAATCAGGATATGCTGATATGCTGATGCCAGTGAAAGCATGTTTGTCAGTGTAAATATGGTATATCAGATATAATAATACTTAAGTGTCTTTTAACAACTTACATTTGTGGTCCGCAGTTAAAAGGTATTACTTGTGTTTCATATTTAAAGTGTTTTCATTTCCAGATGAAGCCACAGAGGCCAGGGAAACTGAAGATTGTTATATATATGATGATGATGAAGTAACACCAGATAAACAGTCTGAGGTGACAAAAACTGAGAGTGTGCCTCGCTCTGACACAGTAACCTCAAGTTGCAGTGTACCTGACAGAGAGACACAGGAGGGATTTATTGATGATGAACTGGAAGACCATACTTTACAGCAAGATCAGCCAAGCTAGCACTAGGCTTGGCAGAAATGGTTTAAGTTCAAACTCAATAGTAAACATATGGGCTTCCATACTAACTGAAAGACATCCTAAGTGGGATATGGTGATTTTAGTTTATTGGATTGCTTGGTTAATTTCACTTTGATTTGATGTTTTATCCAGTTTAGCTGTGTTAAAATACCATCAAGTGAATTAAATGGCGCTTAATTTACATTCCACATGAATTCAATGCACATTCAGTAATTTTGTATTTTGTGAGTTTATCAAGTGAGAATATTCTTTAATTGAATTGAATTAGTTCTCAAATAGAACCAACATGTTGGGTTCATTGGTTGAGGGAGCATTGAATTTTAGTTAGTTTTACAGATCAGCAAATATATTAGGTAAATATTGATAGAGAGAATTAAACTCTGGGTTTCCTTTATGCCAGTGGCATCATTTTAATGGAAACAGCCATGATATATTAATATCATGATAAAATGAAAAAAATATGCAAAATCTGGTTTTCAAAAGGACATAGATTGAAAATCATTCTTTAATTAGCTACCAAGAATCTTAGCAAATAAACTTGCATTTCACATAGAATTTGAAGAACCACTAGCCTCATTTTTATGTACAAACACTACCCAGACAGCATTGGCATGCATATGGTGTTAGCCAAACATCAACAACCTAATGTTAGCCCTGTCGATGTTGATCCAATGTTACCTTGCTCTAACCTTTGTAATATAGTAGAAAATCATTATAAGCTTAACCTACCAAGAATCCTAGTAAACTTGTGTTTTACATAGAATATAAAAAACCACTAGCCTCACATTTGTGTGCAAACAAATTACCCAGATACATGTAGCAAGACAGCATTGGCATGCATGTGGCATTAGCCCAACGTCAACAACCTAGTGTCAACATTTTTCTTCAAACTCTTGTGATTATTTGTCCTAAAATGTGGGTCAAAAATGGGCAAGAAATGATTATTCCTTACATTTCCCCATATATATATATATATATATATATATATATATATATATATATATATATATATATATATATATATATTTCTTTAATAATTTGGTCTTTTGACACTCTCATCCAAATGGTAACTGTTTTAACCTAATCCTACTGCTAGGGTTACTTGTGGGCTTTAAATACCTGTCAAGTTTGAAATGGGGATGCTATACAATTTATTTAATAATGTCGGTCTGGGACAGTTTCCCAGGCCTCATAACTCCAGAACTAGAAGTGTCTCCCTATTGCTATTGGATTGAATGGGAAATCATAGTTGGAAAATCCAAAGTTGAATATGACTATGAACCACTTTCTGCAGCAAATTGTACTTCCTTGAATATTGTTCTAATTTTGCAAGTATTTTAATACTAAAATGTGTACACTGACACAGGTTATCTGTACATGTCAGATTTACATGGTTTGTTCTAAACATTTTATGAATTTAAAATTTTTACTTATCATTGTGGTAACAATTTATTTTTAAATACCCCAGTATGTACATTGTATTTTTTGTAAATGGATAGCAAAACCTTTACACCAATATTACAAAATGGCTCTGCATAGCTGCTTTAAAGTCATTTTTGAAAAACTGGTTCTAGGCATTTGTGGGTGTGCATATGTGGACTCTTGGGTTATATGGATATTAATAATAGCAAGTTTCATGTTTTTTTTTTTCATTATACTTTTATTTTTTGAAAACCATCCAAGATGATCTGTACAGAACATCAATACAAACTTTTATCATAATGGAGATCCAAAAAGGAATAAAAGTGCACTTCTAAGTAATAAATGGAAATTTTATCAAACTTGAAGTACACTTTGCAGCAATAATATTTTAAATAAAAGATGTGACTTGTAATTTATAAGCATTTCACAAATGAAACCAGTGTTTTCAATACAAATCATTAACTTTTGACAATATTATTCATAAATGTAACAAAAATTTGATAACCAACTACAAAAGAAACATGATATTATATAGGATTTTCTGTGATCTATATATTATACAACCATACAAATGTTTATTATAGGTTATGTAACAAAAACTGACAGCAAATCTTTGATAACTGAATTTCCAAATGCTGGCTATTTTTTAGTATACAGGATGGGCTGTTTAAACATAGAATTAAACTAGAATGGCACATTATACACATGAAACAAAGAAATTTAATGGAATAGTTTCAGTGACATGTAGGCAAGATAGATGGCAAAGGAGTTCAAAGAGTTGCAGCCTGACTAAAAGAAGTATATTTTACACTGTTTGCAAACTCTCTCCAAGTAACATTACAGTCATATGCTTAATAAGAATTTCCTAATACCATCTCATTGTTTTAACACAAAAAAATATACACTACAATTTTCTGTTCATCTACCCATGATATAATTAATATAGTGACATCACATACACGTGCATGTAATTCTGGTATAACTGGAATGTATCACGATCTAAAATGCTACATATCTTTGCCCTTCATAACTTTATACTAAATTGAATAATTTGGTAGAATTAATGCTCACTTTAAGATAACTAACAGGATATTAAATTATTTCATTATTTAAACCACTTTGCATTTAATTTGTTTTTATATATATATATATATATATATATATATATATATATATATATATATGTCTTAACACTTTGAACAACTGATAAAGGCACCAAGTCATAATGTTCAAGGAGTATATTGAGATAGCAATTTTAGAACCTCATTGCACTATGAGCAACCCTGGGAACCAATGAACACTTCCCTCATTTAGGAAATTCAAATATCAGTAAAGGTGTGAAACATGGAATACACAGTCTAGGCACCATATCAATCTTTTATTGTAAATGCCTCCATTATTTTTCTTTTCCAATGGTCTATAATATATAGCTTTTGTAAACAAATTCTATTTTTCAGCTTTTTTTTGTGAAAAGTTAAAATAAAAAGTTTATCTGTTGTCAATTGCATAAACTTTTTTTATTCAGAAATGATTATTCTTCCGAATTCTTAGCTCAACAGATATATTAATTCCCATTTTTCTCTTTACACTAAAGATGACCAAATTGTTTCATACATTTCTCACATTTACACTTTGCATCAAAATGTGATTGTTGAGCATGGCAAGTGGTCACATATTAAAAAAAATAGTGACATGATATGTCTTGAGACACAAGTGTAAGCACAGACTAAATAAAAAAAAGATAAAAAGTTACAAAACAAAATCTATTAAACTGTCCCTCTTTGCATACATTACGTATTGCCTTTGGAGAACATTAATTGAAATATGACCAACACTTGTATGCTTTAAAAAATATGCATAGACACATCCCTCGACTGCAAAGTCAATCAAAATCCATAGTGTAGAGGTAAGTCTCTTCCTATCCAAACACTGCATCTGAAAAGACATTTAAATTTTAATTTACAAAATGCAAATGTAAGGTACTGGTACATGTGGAAGATATTCATACATTCTCATATTCAAGTTTCAACACTGATTTCCAAATAGTGATCTGAAAAGATATAAAATATATATTTTATGAGTATAACTACTGTGCTGTGAAAGTACTAAAGCTATCCCATGTGAATACTGATTTTTAAATGGTTTCCGTAATTAAAAGTGTATGGGTTCTCGATGCATTTACATAAATACAAACAGTCACCAACAATATCACCTAAGTTTTTAATTTAAAAAATGAGTTATATTTCTTGTGAAATCTATTTCTACAAGCACAGAAGCAAATACTTGTAAATAAAACGAATGAATACAAACAGGAAATAGAAGATATTTTGTTCATTAGATTCTTTTAAAATTAATTCATAAAAAAAGAAAAAAATTTCAAAGCTCAACATACATGTATGTTTTACCTTTTACTTATGGCATAATCCAATCTATTTAGTAATACATTCTCAGACGTTTCACTACATTAAGAAAAAAGGAATCCAACATGTCACAAGGACAGTTTTGTTACAGGTAAAAAATATCTTCAGACAAGTGTGACTGCAGTGGTGAGATCAAGCAAAGTGAACACCAAATACTTGTGCTGGTTGGTATAAGAGAATATACAGTTTCATAAACATCTGAAACACATTGTATATGTTAAAGAAGAGCTACACTATGTCTACTGTAACCCTAATCCCATGCCAAGAAAGAAAAAGCAACAAACCTACACACTCTTTTTTTATCAACGACTCCCACCTTCTGTCTCAGATTCTTTCACGTCTTCCATGATTTCTGGAAGAGATCCTTCTGTCTTGTTTCTCCTTCTCTGTAAAATCTGGGACAATTCTGTTCCCTTCTCTTCCTCTGCTCTTGCCCTACTATCACTTTCAGAATTTGTCCTTTTCAGTTTGACCTATAAAATAAAAATTTCTGAGAAAAGTACTAATAACCATAAGAACACGATAATGTTCCTAAGTGGGTGTGACAATTGTATGGTGAGAGGATATTTCAATGTGTTGATATTTTACCCCCTTCACCACAGAGAGTTACCATTGCATTTAAAACCAAAGGTACTAAACTACTAGTACATTGTTATCTGTGGCACTTCAACTCTGTATATCTTAAAAAACTGCCAACATGCTACCTACTACATTTTTTCTCTAAGTACTCACCAGCAAGCCATGCATTTCATCCATGGCAGTTGGTTTACTGGCCCTCTTTGTAGAACTCTGAAAATGTCAGACATTTTTCGTGCTTTATTTGGCTGTAATTGACTATCATAAAAAAAAACTTTCAAAGGATTTTCTCACCAATAGAATAAGTATACATAAACAATAAAAGACCATAAAGAAACAAAAATAAACATGAATAGGTTATCTTACACACATTGTAAAAAATTCAAACCATTTTCTTTGGTCTAAGGACTTCATTTAAAAGAAAAAGTAGATGAGTGTTTCCATAAAAAGTGTTTAGTTCTGAGCTTACTCTGGGTGCTGCAATAGGTTTCAGTTGTAGGTTCCCTCTTTTTATTCTCTCCATCATTTCATCTATAGCTGCAGCATACACCTCGTTTCCTAAAACAGCAATGTTAAATTACGTACTTTTCATCTATCGCTACACAGGTAAGCTAACTTTGCAAACCATATAGACATTAAGCAGCTGTGTGAATAATTTTGCTAAATACCCAATGCAAACATACATTTTCGTATGTACTCTGTACAACATCATATACAATTGACAATGTGTGGCTTGAAAATAAATCCATGAATCCTTTACCGGCTTTTTCTTTATCAGCACCTGCAGGCACCAATCCTTTTGCTTCTTTGTTTTTTCTTATCATTTTGGTAATATTGCTGAAAAAATTATATTATATTAAGTTTATTCATGCATATATATAACCCAGTGCTTTTGTCTTCTTTCAGGGGATTACAACTTTTTGTATGAGATCCATATTTCACAATAAATACATTGTAAACAGTTCACACTCTAATTTACCACCAAAACAGCATTTATCACAATAATTCTGGAATCTGTGCTTGCCATAGGACCGCATGTCCTCCATAGATGGCTACCCTCTGTAATAATCTATTATTACAAAAAAAAAAAAAAAAAAAAAAGAGGACTAACTTCAAATCTTGGAACAGATTCATTTATCATTGGTTATTGTGGGAAAATTGTTGTTTATCCCAGAAAAATCCATACTTTGGCCAAAATGAATAGCTGTTATCCCTTTAACAACAGAAATGACTTGGCAATGCTCATAGGAATGGANTCGTGTTTACAAGGAAAATGCACGGCGCCGGCATCGGCATCGGCGACGGCGACGGCGACGACAGACGCAGGTGATGGCAATATGTACAGACACATCTGTGTCTGTACATAAAAATGAGTTATATTTCTTGTGAAATCTATTTCTACAAGCACAGAAGCAAATAAAACGAATGAACACAAACAGGAAATAGAAGATATTTTATTCATTAGATTATTTTAAAATTAATTCAATAAAAAAGAAAAAAAAATTCAAAGCTCAACATACATGTATGTTTTACCTTTTACTTATAGCATAATCTAATCTATTTAGTAAAACATTCTCAGGACGTTTCACTACATTTAGAAAAAAGGAATTCAACATGTCACAAAGACAGTTTTGTTACAGGTCAAAAAATATCTTCAGACAAGAGTGACTGCAGTGCTGAGATCAAGCAGAATGGACACCAAATACTTGTGCTGATTGGTACAAGAGAGTTTCATAAACATTTGAAACACATTGAATATGTTAAAAAAGAGCTACACTATGTCTACTGTAACCCTAATCCCATGCCAAGAAAGAAAAAGCAACACACCTACACACTCTTTTTTATCAACGACTCCCACCTTCTGTCTCAGATTCTTTCACTTCTTCCATGATTTCTGGAAGAGATCCTTCTGTCTTGTTTCTCCTTCTAAGTAAAATCTGGGACAATTCTGTTCCCTTCTCTTCCTCTGCTCTTGCCCTACTTTCACTTTCAGAATTTGTCCTTTTCAGTTTGACCTATAAAAAAAAAAAAAAAAACTGAGATATGTACTAATAACCATAAGAACCATTCAAAACACGATAATGTTCCTAAGTGGGTGTGACAATTGTATGGTGAGAGGATATTTTACTGTGTTGATATTTTACCCCTTCACCACAGAGAGTAATTGCCATTGCATTTAAAACCAAAGGTACTAAACTACTAGTACATTGTTATCTGTGGCACTTCAACTCAGTATATCTTTAAAAACTGCCAACATGCTACCTACTACATTTTTCTCTAAATACTCACCAGCAAGCCATGCATTTCATCCATGGCAGTTGGTTTACTGGCCCTCTTCGTAGAACTCTGAAAATGTCAGACATTTTTTGTGTTTTAATTTGGCTGTAATTGACAATGACAAAAAACTTTCTAAGGATTTTCTCACCAATAGAGCTAGTGTACATACACAATAAAGGACCATAAAGAAAAATGAATGCACATGAAGAGGTTATCTTACACACATTGTAAAAAAATTCAAACTATTTTCTTTGGTCTAAGGACCTCATTTAAAATAAAAAGTAGATGAGTGTATCCATAAAAGGTGTTTAGTTCTGAGCTTACTCTGGGTGCTGCTATAGGTTTCAGTTGTAGGTTCCCTCTTTTTATTCTCTCCATCATTTCATCTATAGCTGCAGCATACACCTCGTTTCCTAAAACAGCAATGTTAAATTACTTTTCATCTATCGCTATACAGGTAAGCTAACTTTGCAAACCATATAGATATTAAGCAGCTGTGTGAATTATTTTGCTAAATACCCAATGCAAACATACATTTTTGTATGTACTCTGTACAACATCATATACAATTGACAATGTGTGGCTTGAAAATAAATCCATGAATCCTTTACCGGCTTTTTCTTTATCAGCACCTGCAGGCACCAATCCTTTTGCTTCTTTGTTTTTTCTTATCATTTTGGTAATATTGCTGAAAAAATTATTATATTAAGTTTATTCATGCATATATATAACCCAGTGCTTTTGTCTTCTTTCAGATTCATTAAAGGGATAACAACTTTTTGTATGAGATCCATATTTCACAATAAATACATTGTAAACAGTTCACACTCTAATTTACCACCAAAACAGCATTTATCACAATAATTCTGGAATCTGTGCTTGCCATAGGACTGCATGTCCTCCATAAATGGCTACCCTCTGTAATAATCTATTATTACAAAAAAAAAAAAAAAGAGGACTAACTTCAAATCTTGGAACAGATTAATTTATCATTGGTTATTATGGGAAAATTGTTGTTTATCCCAGAAAAATCCATACTTTGGCCAAAATGAATAGCTGTTATCCCTTTAACAACAGAAATGACTTGGCAATGCTCATAGGAATGAATTCACCATGCTACACTTAATAGAATATGCTACATATATTAACAAAATTTACATTTTTTACACAATTTAAAAATATTGAATTAAAATTAGGGAACAACATGAACAAAAACAACAAATTATATTTTTTTAAACTTAACATACTGAAATTATGATCATGACATACTACAATATCCAGTTACATAATTAAGTACGTCTTATACAGATGACTATGGATGCAGTGGAATCAACTTACCGGAACACATCTATGACATGTGAGGCTGGTGGAGGAGGAGGAGGAGGAGGTGGTGGTGGAGGAATGGAAGGAGAAAGTTTCTTCTCAGCAGCCCTCAACTCACTTTCTATAGCAGCCTCTGAAATGGCGAGGGATTATGAGTTATATCATAATACAGTATATATATTATCCATCAGAGCATTTTAAATAAAAACAATGTCGCTCATTGTTCTACATATTGCTACATTATGTATGAATTTTTGATAAAGATGTAAACTGCATAGATTACCATGTACATTTTACCAAGGACATATATTGAATATACGTCCTTGATTTTACAAAACACGAAACTTACATTAACCAGCTTTCTCAAATTTTTCACTGAAATTCATATATTTTATTGTATGGTTGATTTAAATTAAACAGCAAAACAAAAAGAAAACTTACTCTGCCTTTCAAGTTCCATTATTTTGTTATCTGAAACTGCTAATTTTTCAGTCATTGCTTCAATTTGTTCTGACAAAGAAGACACATTTTCCTCCAGCTTCTCTATGTGTTCTACATTTCCAGCTTTTTCCAATGCAACTTTGAGATCATCAATCTGTAATTTTAATAAGAAAATACTTTCTTTAGGACTGTGTTACATAATTTCTTTAAAAATGCTGTATTACTGGGTACTCTTGAAATTCATCAGTCACTTAAGAAAAAATTGATTAATGTATAAAAAAGGTTATCATTATTCAACATTATTACCACTGAATATAATAAAGATATTTTACCTCTTTTTTGCTTTTTTCTTCATTGCTTTCTAACTGTCTTGTGAGATTTTCTATTTCATTCATGGCTTTAGCCAACTGTTCATTGGCTGCAGAGGAGCTGATGATTGCAGCACTTTGTCTTTTTATAACAGCAGATTGTGCATGCAACTACAATGGTTAATTGAATAAAACAGGTCAAGTATACTCAGGCTGTCCATAAATAACTAAAACCTCCAGTCAAACCTAGTACATGTATGTTCAACAACATGAAAAAGACTTTTCTGCATTACTAAAAAATATAGTGACAAAATCCCAATTTTTTGCTTTAACAATATATTTTCATTTTTATCATTTTAGTATTATTAATTGTTTACTTATTTATTTCTATTGATTTATTTCTGTTTATCAATATTTAGAAAAGTTAGACACAGTTAGGTATACTGAGTATTATCATTAAAAATACCTTAGATGCAAAAGATTCAGCTGCCTGTTTTAGTGCCATTTCTTTGTCATACTTTGCCTTCAGTTCCTCATATTCTTGTAATGCCACTTTGGACACTGCAACGTTAACACAGAACATGCTTATACTACTGTAACATTAAACTTGTAAACTTTATGTTATTGAATGTATCTACTGGGGGGGGGGGGGG
>NW_019775702.1:554356-655936 GCF_001039355.2 Lingula anatina | reverse complement strand
AACAGTTTCATTTATAAAAAAAAAAAAAAACAAAAAAAAAAAAAAACAACAACAACAACAGTTCTGAAATTCATGAAATACAGAAATAAACCAGGGGGTGCAATCCCTTCTTTAAAGCATGGTTGATTATCCTAATGGCATTACCTTGAATTTTTTTATTGTATTCCTCAAACTGAAGTTCATTCTCCTTGGTTGGTTCCTCAGCAATATCTATGGGAATGTCCAGTACATCAATACGCATCTCTCCAAGTTTAGCAAACAAAGCCTGACTTTCTCTCTTCAACTTGGTATTTTCCTTGTTGATCTACAGAATAACATTTCAATCTTACATGTCTTTCCAAGTTCAGAAAAGTTTCAGAAAATAACATGACTACACACTCAATCAAAGTACATCCTTTAAAAGAAGAAGCTCAAAGTCCCAAATAATCATTCATTATCTCACCTTAGAATAGAAATGTGTGAAAATGACGATTAAAGTTTTGAGTTGCCTATGCTTATACACTGCAACAAGAAATATAAACATCGATATTTTATATTTTTGAGGGTTTTTCTATTGTTTCAAATCAGCACAAAGATACCCAGTAGATGCATAATTGAATAATTAGATGCAGGAAAAAAAACTCATTTTGGTAACTGGATGATAATAAAGGGTTACTTTATCCTTAAAATGGATGGTATAAACATTGAATCCAAGTGCAGGGACAGGTTGGACTGTGATTTGTGAGTAGGAAAAATTCAATTTGGTGGAAAAATATTGGATAGGATACCTACAATATTGCTATTATTTTCATAAGTATATTAAAACCCAACGACTTCAGTTTTAAGATTTATCACAATGATAGTGTGAGATAAAATTTAAAGCTGTGGTTATAAAAACATCACACTTTTCAATGTTTTTTTATAATGCTTCATATCCAAGCAATTAAAAATCAACCACATGCAAAGGGTTTATTCAGTCAATAACAAAACTGAATATGAAAACACATCACACTGAACCAGTGTGCAGAGATATACCACTATACCACATTACAGTGCATGCTGCCAAGCAGTCCACACCACAACAAATGTTCACTAGCATACAGGTATTTTGTCGCAAATGTGTGAGCAGCTTCACAGTTCTCACATTAAACATAATAATACTACATTTCCTAAAGGCTTTAAATTTTGAAAAAATAACTATTAGTAATTCTTCATGCAATACTGGCCAGTCTAAACCACTCATTTAAAAACAGTTGCCATGACAACAAAACACTTACTGAACAGACAGATGTGCATCATCCTAAAAATTTACTGAACACAATCTCATTAGAAATAAACAGAAGGGGAATAGGGGCATTTCTCCACTACACATCATACACAAACAATACAACATCATTCAACCTTACCTGCCCAGATACAGCACACTAGATTTTTTCTTAGTTACCTCAACAAGCAGGTAAACACCATCTGAGAGCATATAATAGTCAAAGATGCATTTAAATCATTTTTGTTGATTATTCCTTTGGGAAAAAAAGATAATGATAAAAAATATATATTTTTACAATTAAAATGATACTATAATCATTCAATTAAAGCATACTTTATACCTTTGAGGCATATCTTTCTGCCTCGGCCCTGCATTCATGCTCAATCTGATACTTTGTTCTTATCTCATCATATTCATTGTAGACAGGCTCAAGATCTGGAAAACAGCATAAAAAAGTTTCTTTTTTTTTTTCGACAAGTACATGTATAAAACAGGCATTCAGGTTCTCTTATATTGACTTATTCTATAAATTTCACGAAAATACTGAAAACTTACCAAGGCTCTTTGTGTCTCCTTGATCTAAACAGACTTAAATAATATTGCATAACAATTAAAAGAATAGGACAAACTCAAGTATAACGTTCAAAATTTGGCCGATGATGGACATTTTTATTAAAGGTCCCTCTGATTAAACTATTATTTAGATTTTCATGACAAAGATGAAGGAACTGGGTATTTACATGTACTTACATTCTTGTAACTTTTTCAGCTGATCTTCTCTCTCTGCTAATGTCTTTTTTACTTCTTTTAGCTGGAATAAGGAATTTCTCATTTCCACAAAGACAATCTAACATCTACTACTAGTACATACAATCAACAGTTGAAGCACTCTCCTTTTCCATGCATCTTCAATCCCTGAATTTACTAATATCAGTTTCACTGATGCCATTCGCAAAATTTAATTACATTTTTACATCACAGTAAGTACAGGAGGTATTACTTATATTAGTATATTGCTAATAAAATAAATGTCATTATTTAGCACTGTGGTGGTACATACATGTATATAAGAAAACAAAGCCTTATCAATGCTGGCTCATTTTAAGATGAAATTTATTTCAGTCAAATAGCTAGATTGTTTGAGTTTCATTTAATTATATTTTGAATCAATTTGATGATACATCTGCTGAAAAATGTTAAATCTTTTACATTTCCTTAACCTTAGTTAAGAGTCAATCTAGTAATTTATCATTCATCAAAACTCAAAAGGAAAACACTGGTCTATAGACCTACCTGTGTTATATTGTCCTTGTATTTGCAATGCAGGTCATCATAATCTGCAATAGCTGCGAGAAGATGAAAATACAATAAAAGAATTTATGAACAGGTATATGTGCTTTATTGTTGTGATTTATCTCCCTTCATGACACAACTAACATTTTTATTACAGGAAGTTTGGGAAGGCTAAACAATTATTGAAGACTCTTAACTTACAGAGTACTTTTTATAGCTTTGAAAAATATAAAATTAGAGTCATCATCATCATCATTTAGAGCCTATAGTGTTCCACTGTTGGACAAAGGCCTCAGNATTCTGACGGTATGAAGCAAATCCTTTAAATTTTGAAAAAATAACTATTAGTAATTCTTCATGCAATACTGGCCAGTCTAAACCACTCATTTAAAAACAGTTGCCATGACAACAAAACACTTACTGAACAGACAGATGTGCATCATCCTAAAAATTTACTGAACACAATCTCAATAGAAATAAACAGAAGGGGAATAGGGGCATTTCTACACTACACATCAAACACAAACAATACAACATCATTCAACCTTACCTGCCCAGATACAGCACACTACATATTTTCTTAGTTACCTCAACAAGCAGGTAAACACCATCTGAGAGCATATAATAGTCAAAGATGCATTTAAATCATTTTTGTTGATTATTCCTTTGGGAAAAAAAGATAATGATAAATGAATATATTTTTACAATTTAAATGATACTATAATCATTCCATTAAAGCATACTTCATACCTTTGAGGCATATCTTTCTGCCTCGGCCCTGCATTCATGCTCAATCTGATACTTTGTTCTTATCTCATCATATTCATTGTAGACAGGCTCAAGATCTGGAAAACAGCATAAAAAATTTACATTTTTCTTTGACAAGTATAAAACAGGCATTCAGGTTCTCTTATATTTACTTATTCTATCAATTTCACAAAAATACTGAAAACTTACCAAGGCTCTTTATGGTTTTGTTCACATGGAAAGTCTATTTTCTAAAAATCTATTTTCTATTCGTGGTATCTTATGATCATGGTCTGTACCCTGAATATCCCGCGGCGTAATTACTGGCAGCGCGAGCCAGTTACTTATAGTAACTTATAGTAACTGGCTCGCGGGCAGGGCACAGACCATGATCACAAGATATACCATGAATAGAAAATAGATTTTTAGAAAATAGACTTTCCATGTGAACGAAGCCTATGTCTCCTTGATCTAAACAGACTTAAATAATATTGCATAACAATTAAAAGAATAGGACAAACTCAAGTATAACTTTCGAAATTTGGCCGATGATGGACATTTTTATTAAAGGTCCCTCTGATTAAACTATTATTTAGATTTTCATGACAAAGATGAAGGAACTGGGTATTTCAATTATATGTACTTACATTCTTGTAACTTTTTCAGCTGATCTTCTCTCTCTGCTAATGTCTTTTTTACTTCTTTTAGCTGGAATAAGGAATTTCTCATTTACACAAAGACAACCTAACATCTACTACCAGTACATACAATCAACAGTTGAAGCACTCTCCTTTTCCATGCATCTTCAATCCCTGAATTTACTAATATCAGTTTCACTGATGCCATTCGCAAAATTTAATTACATTTTTACATCACAGTAAGTACAGGAGGTATTACTTATATTAGTATATTGCTAATAAAATAAATGTCATTATTTAGCACTGTGGTGGTACATACATGTATATAAGAAAACAAAGCCTTATCAATGCTGGCTCATTTTAAGATGAAATTTATTTCAGTCAAATAGCTAGATTGTTTGAGTTTTATTTAATTATATTTTGAATCAATTTGATGATACATCTGCTGAAAAATGTTAAATCTTTTACATTTCCTTAACCTTAGTTAAGAGTCAGTCTAGTAATTTATCATTCATCAAAACTCAAAAGGAAAACACTGGTCTATAGACCTACCTGTGTTATATTGTCCTTGTATTTGCAATGCAGGTCATCATAATCTGCAATAGCTGCGAGAAGATGAAAATACAATAAAAGAATTTATGAACAGGTATATGTGCTTTATTGTTGTGATTTATCTCCCTTCATGACACAACTAACATTTTTATTACAGGAAGTTTGGGAAGGCTAAACAATTATTGAAGACTCTTAACTTACAGAGTACTTTTTATAGCTTTGAAAAATATAAAATTAGAGTATTAAAAGAAAACTTAGATTTTATTTATAAAATATACCCATCACTATTATATTATAAATAAAGCAAACATAAAGAATTTCTAACTAGTCAAGGAAGTGTATTTCTGTCAGATGACTCATATATGGCAGATTGAGAACAATAGTAATTAAGCATGCTAGTACACTTCTGATAATCCATGTCATTCATTCAAAACTCCATTTAAGATGCTCCTCTTCATGAATAAAATATAAAAATGAAAACCTCTGAAATTTATATATACTACCTATATGATCACTAAATTGTCATTAATTTAGAGACTTAAGCATGATGAAACTAAGCCTTTCTTTATCTATGGAAATGTAATCATGCAGAATATTATACTTACTAGTAAGCATGAATGCATGCTTACTAGTAAGTATAATATTCTGCATGATAGAATGAAATGATGTTTCTGTGTTAGCATGCCTATATATTTTAGTTTCTGATATGTACTATTTGGCTCACTAGTAACTGTAAATCGGAGTTCGAGTGATAATGCATTTTATGTACTGCAATGATTGTGTTGATTTGAATATGAACATTTACAAGGATAGCTTCATGACACCAATGATGTTTTCATTTAGTGGAAAGTAGGAAGATAATAGAACTCCAACATAAGACTTCTCGCCACTATGTTCATTTGTATTTTCAAGAATACTGACCATGCTGACAAGAATGTGCCAAGAATTTATACAAGTACTGGTACATGTACAATATAAGTACTGGTACATGTACATGTAAATACTAGTATTCAAATGGGCTTCTTGGAAAGTGCCCTGCTTTTGGCAAGGTGACACCAAAAAGAGGGCTTGCTTGTATCATTGAATGATAATTATACACTTGTCAGCAGTATCTGATACTCATGGATATGTAAAGTTTATTTGAATTAACAGATAATGCTGGGTAGCAATTTTATCAATTGCATGTTACCCATTACCCATATTAGACAAAGTTCGCATATCTTAGGCTCCACTAGTGACTGTCAATGCAGATCAATAAAGAAAAATATATGTACACGAAACAAAATATATTTTCTCATCACGCCTTATATTTGATGTTGATCTTCTTCAAGTTGAAAGAATTAAGAGGGAGTTATTAGTCAATGTCAATGACTCAGTACTGGCAAAGAAGACAATCTACGAATTACTTCATGGAATTCAATTCGTTTCCGTGGCAAGCGAACTTTGCCATTTCCAGAATTCGATAAATATAATTAATTTACCTTTATGTGCAAGTTTCTTCAAAGTTGACAATTGTTTTTCCAACTTATGGCACTTTTCTTTCCAGATCCCAACTTCCGCGTCCATGCTTGCAGATACCAGGAAGTGTTTTGGAATTATCCGGGAAACTGCTAAAACAGTGCGCAGATTGTCAAAACAATGACTTTAGCTTCGTGTGTATTTTTGCTTTTTCTGGATAAAATCAATAAAAATTACAGAGATTCAAAAACATAAGCAATAAGTATTTAATGCTGCTCTTTATGATGTAATGGCAAAACAAAATGCTTGCTAAGACGTATTTAAATATTTTACATCGTTCCGCTTTTGAGAACGTGCGCGCTGTTATTTTGACCTCTCTTAATCTCAAGTGTAAGGTCGGCATACAGGGTCGGCAGGTTAACAAGCTCGCAATGGTATTAATCGCTGTCTTTATCATTTCTGTATCTTTTTTTATTATTGGGAAGGGTGGGGGATAGTAAAACAAATACACCAAATATACTGTTGGTGCTTATCTTTCTGTACTTATGCCCTTAACCAACCCCTGTAAACTTACATGAATGCATGTACTGTACAGTACTACTCAGTACTGTACATGTACATATCTTTGATTTTCAATGTTTTTTTTTTTAATTCTAAATTTAACTAAAGTACATGTACTACACAAAAATGTTGTAGTTCATTTCCGCACGTTAATACACTTGCAAATGAATTAATTGGACGGCTTTCTTTTTATACCTTTCAAATGTAATGACAGCTGAGCTCATTTCAGGGTAGCACGAAAATTCATGCGTTAGCGTTGATGATTCTGATACATGTATGTGCTGGCTGCACAGCCAGTACATATCATAATCGTAAATAGGAGTGCTAACGCATGAATTTTCGTGCTAATTGTACCACCAGCGTAGGCGCTGGCGGTACACATGGTTTTAGTCCCGACCCGTATGTTCCGCCGGCTCCGCCGGCTCCTGCGGCTCCGCCACCAAGTCACCGTTACCGCTTCTCCTCCTAGACGGTAAGGGCCTCCATACCCATCTCTTGGATTTAGGTCACCTATAATCTCAACNACTGAACTTTGCATAGTTTGCTTCCCCTTTATCTCCAAAACTGGCAGAGATAGGTCCATAGTTACTATTGAACGTGAATAGGAAGTCATATACTGGCAATCTAAGTGTGACCTTGAAATTGACCTTTGACCTACTTATTATCATGAACTGAACTCTGCTAATTTCTTTCTCTTTTAACTCCAAACCTGGCAGAGATAGGCCCATAGTTACTATTGAAGTTGAATAGGAAGTCATATACTGGCAATTTACTGTGACCTTGGAATTGACCTTTGACCTACCTTGCCATGAACTTAACTTTGATTGTACCATTTTTAGTAATATATATATTTTTTGCATATTTTGAAAATTCTTGTTGATTGCATTTTTACAGCTTGTCAAGCACAAGACTGGTGGCTGTGTTCCTTATTTTGTATATGTGGGGGTCTATATGAATGCGCTTGCTCCAGCTGGTGGTACAATATTCGGAGGCGGTATCGCCTCTCTGATCCTCTAGTTTCAGGGGTAAACATAAAGTGAATTGCAAAAATAATCTATATGGCTAACGATATCTGAAGAGCAAAAAATCACTAAAAAAAAAAAAAAAAAAAACAAACAAAAATCAAAGGTCTTTGAATTAATCAGTTAAGTTTGATGGGCATACTACATGCAAAAGAGGATGACAACATGTTGTTAGCCATGGTAATGGAGAACCTTAAGATCGAAAATGTTTCATGAGGTATTTTGTTGGTTATAGGCTATTGTCAGTTAGTTGCGTCCCCAGGCCATAGCTTTTGTCTTACTAATATGGGAGTTTAACGGTACAACACTAGTAAAAAATTCTCTTTTGATTGATCTCTTTCCTTCCTCTGTCCCTATCTCCCTCCCGTTTTATGATATATAAACCTCATTTCATGTTTTTTTTACAGGAGTACTGAAGTGGAATGGTAAAGTGAAGATGCTTCATACATTTAAAAAACTTGGCAAACTATGTGATGTTGGCTGCCCTGCTGCAGTTACCTTTCTGAAGCACACCTCTAGTACATGGTCTATTTGTAGGAATACAAATGCATGTATTATGGACATATAGAAAAATAACTCTCACTTTTTGTCCTGTCAGGAAAAAATGGCAGGCTGTCAGAATGTACAGCAGTATTCTCTCAAGTAACAATGTTCCCTTCTCTGCTACAGTGAATCTGCTAAGTTTAAGACATTCACTATTGACGTTAGCCTGTAGTTCCATAAGCTCCCTGGGCATAGACAACTTAGTGTCTTGGAAGACGGAGAAAAGGAATGTGCTTAAAAGTAAACATATTTCACAAAATCCTAAAGGATCCTCAACACATAGTTACTCTAAACTATCTTCAGCTTCACATTGCTTTGAGTGTCTTGATCCAAGCTATAGGCACTATAAAATAAACTGCATCTCAAGGGCTTTTGCAACGTCTCAGAAGTGCTTTAAGAAAAGGCTGAAGACAAGCAAAGAGAGAGATAACCATGAGATATTTGATGATGTTGATGACACAGATATTAAAGGTAAAACTTTAAATTGTTTCTCAAATTAAACATTAAATGTAACCTAGTAGTGAAAAACACTGCTGTATGTTTTTCTTAGAATGTAACAATTTAGATTTGTTTTAGATATCTGAAAGCAAATGGGGATGTTAATTGTATTTCAAAGCACTAAATTGCAGCCAGCACAACATAACTTCTAAGATTTGCTTTTGCCCCAATTGGCTTGATATATATTTGCGTTTAATTTATGAATTATATTAAAAAAAAAAAAAAAAATTAAAGCAAACCACTGTACATATGCAGATGTATGTAAACTCTTTAAAAATCCCTGAAATACCTGTAAATCCAGTGTCTCGTTTTTAAATTTGGGAAGGTTGGGTGTGTGGGAGGGGCAGTGTAGGGGTGGGGGGTGGGGAGATGGTTAAAGACTAGCTCTTCTCCCACCCTGTTTGTGCCTATGCTGCAAGATTGAAATGGGAAAAACAAGCTGTTAGATTCCCTTTCCTTTATATATCCCAGATATAGTTGATGATGAAGTTGAGAAGAGTCTACCAAGTGTTCAGTTGCAGGACTACATCCTGCCAGAGGGAGGGCAGCAAGTGTTTGTGATACAGCCAGGTAACACATGTACTAGTATGGTGACGCATTTCCATTTTCTTTTTCTTTTAGCATGAGTTGTACAATGTACATGTATATACATGCCTGTAAAGGTATATCATTTTATGGTTTTCCAAGTGATGGTGAATAGGCTTCAGAGGGATATCTGTAAAATTTTAATTTTCATCAGATGTCTAATTTAAATACTTATATATAATCATCTCTTACTACATAGAAATATGCCATGATATGCATATTTTTTCATAGTGTAAAATATAATTTTGGCTGTTGTCTAATCTTTCTATTCAGTCCATTAAAGTTGTGTTTGGTTTCAGAGAATGTTTTTATGTATGATGTTGCATCACAGGTCAAATCATTTCAATGTTAATTGGACTGCAAAATCTATTTTCAGTGTTTAGTGGAAGGGAGAAAGCCCCAGTGAATGAGCTGACAGAGTCCTGTGAACTGGTGGAAACTCTGGATAAGTGGACTGTTGTGGAGAAGGTAATGGAAGAAAATACATAATTTGGGCAGAAATTGACTGAAGATTTACTTGACGTATCAGACACAGGTACAAGGGAAAAAAAAAACTCACCAGTGTTTTTAATTTATTGAGTATGGGCAAGGTTGCCAATTTTTAGAGTAAGTACATGTAAGTACTTAAAAAACAGTTATATATATGTAAAAAAATTGTCAGATTAGTAAAGTGTTTAGTTTGGCATCATGTAGGCCATGTATCCTGTGCAGAGAGGGGACAAAAGTCAGCTGTTCAGCATTGGGGTGATGGAAAAGGTGACAAAGCACCTCCAGTCATGTCAAGATGCCTCTGCAGTGTTTGTTAGTTTAAGCAGGTTGACGGGGACACAGATAGCCACCTTACAGGACATCTGGCAGTTACCTGTGTATGACAGGTAACCTATATAGGGCACCTCTAGTGTGGGCCAGTAGGTTACAATTAATGTCTTGCTAAAGGGATATTTTAATAAAAATTAAAACTTTAAAAAGTTTCTTCAAGGTACTGGTATACCAGTAGAGATGTGTTTGTCTTTGAATGTATATTTAGGAAATGTGCAAGGACAGAATTTAAAACCAGACTTACCAGTAAAATACAATATTGATATCAGCTAATAATTTTGATGAAGAATCAGTGAAATTGGGTTGGTCTGCGGACCAGAAACACAGACATTTTTTAATTGACCTTTTTATAATATCATGGTAGGTACACCATAGTGCTTCAAATCTTCAAGATGAATGCAGTGAGTAATGCTGCCAAACTGCAGGTGGCTTTAGCTGAGATACCATACCTCAGGTAATAGTTACATTCCAATAAATATACATAATTCTGTGCACATATAGAGATACTGGTAACTCAGGTCCTGATGCTTTACTAACTTGTTTACATACCTTTTGTACATACGTATTGGTAGTGTATAGGCACTGTACCCTAGGAGATGCAGGCAATTTACTGGGTACCTGTACATTGGTTCCAATAGGTGACCATAAAAGTTATTGTCGAGCCCTGTACTCATTCACACACTTCTTAAAATTACAAGTAGTGTACAGGCACCAGGGGCAGATTGAGGCCATCTTCTGGGTCTTCCGGAAGACGGTCAGATTTTCAAGTTTACATTGACGGGTATCCAATTTTTGTGTCGGAAGACGGCCAAAAATGAAGGATAGATCAACCAAGGTAATTTGGAATACTGTCAGAAAAGACCCCTGGGCACTGTACCCCAGGAGATGCAGGCAATGTATCGCTGAGTACATGCACATTGGTTCCTGTGATGTTGTTCTAGGACCCAGGTATGGGCTCTGTCCCCAGGATATTATGACCAGCAGAAAGGTGGAACCTCTTACATTGGAGGCAGTGGGGAGAAACAGATAGAACTCAGCAGACGTTTCCTGCATGTAGGTAATCTTTTCTATTTTGACTGTCCATTGGCTATGGCTATAAAAATTAAAGAAATGATGAAATATGTTAGACCTGTAGCTAGTAAAGATAAAGGGTAGTCTTTTACTATTTATTTAATATTTTTATCTTTCCGCTTTTATTAATGGCATAGAACCTAGATCAAATTTTGATTCAGATTGGACCATTTTCGGACCAAAAGGGTGATTCTTTGAATCTACCCTCTGAACCTCCTGCTCTATATGCAGGCCTAAAGCGGGAAGTGTATTGTAAAGTACAAGTAACTGCATTTGTTGTTAAGTCAATCACTTTCATTATTTATTTAAGGAAAAAGAACTGAAAATCAAGAGAGAACTTGCAAAGCTGTCCTCACGTAGAGCTGTCATAAGGAGCAAGAGGAAGAAAAACAAAATTCCAGTGGTTGCTGTTGTTGGTTATACTAATGCAGGTGCAGACATTCAATATGGTCTTCCATTGATATCTTAATAGAAATTCAAGTAAAAATGAGAGGCTTCCTTAATTTCCATATTGAAACCTCCAATTTTAACTATTTTGTTTCATATTTATTATTAATAGGACATCCATGTGCAAGCTATGTTGCTGGCTAGTGTAAAAATGGCAATTATAATTATAGCTTATGCCTACAATTATTTCTAGGGAAGACAAGCATTATAAAAAGCCTTACTCATAGTGAGCGACTGCAGCCTGAGGACCAGCTATTTGCAACACTAGATGTCACTGCTCATGTTGGCTGGATAATGCAGCGCATGTGTGTAGTGTTTGTGGACACTGTGGGATTTATTGCCAACATTCCCAGTGGACTTATTGAGTCATTCAAAGCCACTCTAGAGGATGCCAAGGAGGCAGTAAGTACATGGACCAGGCTTAATTTTTTATGACTCAAAATTAATTTTTTAAAAATTTAAACTTTATCTGAGTTCCATCAGCAGCAGCATCATTTTGCTGAATCATGAGTATATAGTTTGGTCATTTAAACAGAACACACCTGAGGCATAATGGATTTGCTCATTCCCTCCAGTATAGTGGTTAAAATAATGTGATTGAAATATTTTTGTTGATTGCAAAAAATGATTTATTTTTCAAATTACCAACTAACCAATCCCATTTTACAGCCTTATAATTAAATTAATAGGTTTTTTCTAAAATGTGTTTCTTTTTTAAGTCCATTTCTGTTATTATTATTATTATTATTTATAAGAATTTTTAAATTCTTATTAATAATAATAATAATAATTCTTAAAAGAATTTTCAGCTGTCTTTTTGGACCCATTGTAATGAAGTTATTGTAAGGCAATACTTCATTATCAAATTATTTGAAAAGACGAGCTATTGTAGAGTGCTGGGCAACAATAGAAAGTAAGAGTTAGTGAGTCAAATTTTAGCTCTTTAAATCTGCAGGATCTTCTTGTCCATGTGTTGGATGCTAGCAGTCCCAACTTGGAAAGCCAGAGATCTGTAGTCATGGAAACTCTTACTTCATTACATTTGCCACAGAGACTGATAGACAATATGATTGAGGTGCATAATAAGTGTGATAAAGTGCCCAGGTATGGATTCCTCCACAACCATAGGAAAACACATTCATGGTCACAAGCTAATAGTATCAATAGATAATAGTAACAATAGTTATGACAGCATGAAACTTTTCCATTTGTATTTAATCTATATACACAGAGGGATTGTGCTAGAGCCTATAACTATATAAATATAATTGGATCAAACTTTGAGTACTGTACAGCCAGTCTGTTAAACATTATAAAGCTTTATTATAATATTCTTATTATGGTTTGTCCAGGTAAGCACAAAAAAATGATAAAGAGAAAAATGTGTTTTTTCCTCTCATGCAATTTCAGTGCCTCAGTTATTTGTTTTAACTAGTGCCTCAGTTATTGTGCACTATATTTCATATCTCCAGCTCCCTACTGTCTCCACTCCCACCCCAGGCTGTATATGTGTCTGCCACCACTGGCACAGGACAGATAGCACTACAGGAACTCATGGAGAAGAAGATAACAGAGACAACTGGCAGAATGGTCAAACATTTCAAAATACCAATGGGAGACTGGCAGCTTAGGTAACACATTGTCTGGTTTAGATTACATTGCATGGCATTCAGGTGGTTTTAAAGACAGTTGCTGTAAATTTGTCTTCTGTGAGGATGTCACAGCAACATGATATAATTAGCACCTGTACAGGACAATAATCTGTCACTGCTAGCTTTTATGAAAGTGCTATCATGTTCTCAGAGTATGATCAATCCACAAACACTGATGGTGTCAGTGAAAATGGACCTTTCAGTTTGTTTGCTGAAGTGCCAGCATTTTTAAATAAATACATACATGAAATGAAGTCCAACCAGCTTACAACACATGTTAAAAAGACCTTACTACTTTCAGTTGGTTGTACAAGAAGTCCACAGTGATGTCAGTAAAGGCAAGTGAAGATGGGGAGCATTTATTAGTAGACGTAATCATCAGCCAAGCAGCATATGGACTATTTAAGAAAATCCATCATACCAGTTAACTATATACAACTGTGGACAATTTTTATCTTCTAGCAGTTCTTTTGTCATGGTTTTTTTTTTCTTTAAGCAATATATAGGGATTTGAAAATTTAAGTTGGCATTTGCACTTTAAAGATACAATGTTGATACCACACTAATTGCAGAGGAATAAATATTTATTTCTGAACAGACAAGCAATTTCCACATCAAGATGAAATAAAAATATGAAGTCAAAAGACATATTTGTTCTCATGTTGACACATTTTGTAAGAAAGTAAATACATGCTGATGTACCGGTATTATGCTTATTGCACAGTTGAAAGATCTATAAGGCACTTAATGCAAAGTGATAAAAATAACATAAAAAGTCAAATATATAAATCTGTAAAAGGAGACAGTGCATACTTGCGTGTTACACTTATTGCACAACTGTTGAATGAGAAATTTCAGGTACTCTTAATAATATCCTTTTGATTCTGAAACAGATAAAATAATACTTTTTTTTTCAAAAATAAAACTATGCTAAACAAATAAATATCAAAGTACACAATTACACCTTTCTTCCCAAACCAATGCTTCTAGATAACAAAAATATTTAAACTGAAATTTATGGCACAAATCAATGACAAATCAAGGTTGCAATCTGGTGAAAGACTACATTAAAAGTGATAAAGCATTAAACAGATGACTTCCCTTAATAAGACCTATAATACATTTATGTAAGAACAATTTGAAAAAGATCACTGCCCCCCTCCATTACCCTAGGCTTAATTTACCTAAAATTAATATATGTATAAAGACTATCTAGGTATTGCATATAATCTGATGCTCAACTACAAGAGATATCACAAATGTCAGACAGGACATAACAACTACAGACAAACTTTGATAACTTTTTGATTTTGGTTCCACATCCATTCTTCATCTATCGTCAAAATCCACCTTGTTATCCATAATCATATATAACAGCAGTAAACTATTAGCTCTAGGCATAAAACATTCCAAGTCACACAACATGTACTGACCATAATAACTTACAGATTAGTTGATTTTACATGACAGAAATTTGTTATCCAATTAGAGCCTCACAGTACTAGTGCAAGTCCTTAAACAGACTTCAAGCAAACAGCTTGGCACTCTAAATTAGACACATTCTCTAACAAACATCATATATTGACCACAACTGATTAAATCAGCTTAATGCACCTGTACACTGGGCAGTTTTGACTCTTTCCAACTGACAGCTTTTTAAGTTTCTAAAGAATTTGACAGCACCAACAACATTTCTGGGGATAATCTGGAGCGTAGACCTTCCTATCGTTACCATACACCCAGAAACTATACTCGCCACCATTCCACTCGTACTTCCACTGTGACACTGGAACAGATTGTAACTGGTGCCTCTGAAAATAAATTAGTGTGCTGGAGCATACTGGATGTCAACTTAACACCTTTCCTTGTAAAAAAGGTTGGAGTGAAATACCCCTCGATTCAGGTCAGGTATTAGTACATGTCACCTTCTTAATTTCAAATCTTCATTTAAGCACTTATAAAACTCTGACTCAGTGGCAATTTTCATTTAAATCTATCTTAACTGAGCCAGCCAAATGTGCATTCAGCATGCAGATTTCGTCCAAATGTGCATCTAGTCATGCAGATTTCATGGTTCTATAGAAAAGCATGTGATGTGGCTTAACATTTGAAATTTCTGCAGTCAACTTAAATCAAACACCACTGAAATTCAGACTCAACAAGTGAGCAATTATGAAAATTAGAAGATGAAGAAGCTGGTCCTAAGTCAGCCAATTGCAAGTGAATTGGCAATAACAGAAAAACTTAATAATTAACGTACAGAGTATAGGCACATTGTGAATGAATCAACTGCAATTTTTCATGTAACTTTCAGTTTATAAGATATCACACAAGATTTCTAAGATGATTAGAGTATAAAAGTGTGTTTCTTAATAACTGCAGTAACATGAGAAAAATCACCTGCATCAATATGGTGGCATCCTGGAACTTTGCATTATGTTCATCACACAACCTTTGGGAATTCCTGCACAGTTCACGTTCTGGGAACTGGGATATAGGCCACACCTGGAGAAGAAGGATGAAGACAGCATTATAGAGGGGTTGCTTATTGTGTTAGGTGTGACCACTGATTGTGTTTAAGGTAAATATTCTCTAGTGTGGCTGCTGATTTAATTATTAGTGAAAACTGAATGAATTTAATCATAAAGCTGCATATGTTGACAGCAGATTTTGTTGGGTGTGACTGCTGACTGTATTTCTGATTGTGATGCCAGGGAATTATGTGGTATGAAATGTGACAGTTGTGTTTGGTGAGCTTGCAAGACCAGTTGTGGGCACTACATTTAAGCAAAATGATTCAGTGACAGTGTGAAAATTTTGCAGTGAACCAATTTCAGAACAAATATTATAATGCCAATAGGCCTCCTTTCCTCACTTAACAAGTAATACTTTACAAAAAATTGCAACATCAATCAAACAAAGACAAAATTTTACTATGACATTATGCCAGAATGGTGAATATAACAGGCTATATTAGTGAGGACCACCTCCATTCACATCAGATTTAAAGCTTACATATACACTTATTGGTTGTATTAAATCCAAAGTAATTTAAAATTAAACAATCCATATACCCTTGGTGACGTCTGCTCAAATATGATGAAGCCCTGCACCTCCACCCCTAGCTTCTCTGGCATCTTGGTACGCTCTAGGATATAGTCACTTTTATGATTGGCACTGAAATACAGTTAGCACAAAATATTGATCTCATCAGTCACATGTGACATCAAAAGGATTATTTTCAAACATAAGGCAAATATTTGTTCAGAATGCTTTACCTTATCAATTTGTAATTCAAAACCCAAAAATTATCAAAATAATTTCATCGATGTCATGAGTTGCATCTAACGTAAATGAAGATTGTTAAGGTTGCACTTACAATTCTGCCTTAATTTGAATAAACTGCTTCATCTTCTTGTACCCATCACAACGATGGCACTTAAAGCAGCCATCTTCATGACACTTGGAACAGCTAAAAATAAAAAAGTTCAACATAAAATTCAACTCTATTGATTTCCCTCCACTACCAATACCTTTTAATTAGAAATATCTACTCTTGTAACTAACCTGTCTTTTCCTGACCCTCCACACTGATTGCAGTGTTCCCTCAGTTGGTGGCCATTGAAGTCTGTCTTGGTAGTGTGACCTGTGCCATGACAGTAGAAACATTTGTTATGGCCATGTCCATGACACAGTCTACAGGGGGTCCAGCCACGCCCATGACACAGGAAACAGTCCTAGAACATACAATTTATATTACTTTCAAAAATATCAGATTTTGGTAACTGATCATTAACTGTAATTCACTGTGGCTCTTTCTGCTTATTCCTTTAAGCTCTGTAACGTTAACCCTAGTACAGAAACTTACTGGTAGTTTTTACAGTCACAAAGGAATTTTTTTACATGGTGGTTGTCATTTAGACAGTGCACACCATAATGCTGTCCTAATCCAGATATAGAAATGGGGTGTACTCACTTTTAAGCACCATTTCAACACAATGCTAAAAAAATGAAAATGAGAGCTCTAGACCCAAAAAGAGAAAAAAAATATTCCACAAAACTTTTTCACCGCTGTTGAAAAAAGGGAATTCTGGGAAAAACACAAGCATCATCTCTGCAAAACGTTTCCAACCTCACTCTGTACCTTAATAGAAGTAGTAAATGGCACCACAGCAGTCTTGGTCTCTCTCTGGAACATGGCACTGGGGTGTATCTGAACCTCCCAGGGAGACGGCGGGTAGCCATCTTCTTCTGTGTCAACAATCTCACCTGACGGGATAAAACAACATCTCATAACTTTTCAGTCAATTATATGACACTATCTACCAATGTGCACAAATGTTCTGGGAATAATCATTATTCATTNGACGAACAGACAACTTCCGGTCAAAATTAACAGAATTCCATGAAATTCGAACTTTCGGAAGTTCTGAGCATCTCCATTTCATGAATTTCGGCCAGAACGATCTTTTCCAAATTTAATTATTTTTTACTGTTCGAAATTCATGGCACATTACCGTATCATTAAATATATGGAAAATTAAATTAATGCTATTGATTTCCAGTGGAAATTACTTATCAAACTTGCACATCAGGTAATGAAATCATATAGCAGAAGTTTTTTTCAAATATGAAGATTATATTATGTTGACAAACAGTACAAGTTATTCCAGTTTGTTTATCCAAGGGTGTGCAAATTGACTCACATACCCCATAAAAAGCGTTTCCAAAACCCAAAAACAAAAATTCTGATATCAATCACTGTACAGACCTCTGTAGGGCTCCAGCTCCCATTTAACAGTTCTTTTCTCTGTGAAAGTTTCCAACTTGTACTAAAAAATTGGAAATAAAATCTTCAATACTTTCTAATGATTTTATAACTAAATGGATGTTTACTACTGGTATTGAATTTGATATACTGGGGTATATTGTGCTTCAAAGAAATAATCATCATATGTTGGTATGCAAAAAATACTTTAAACATCCAGCATATAGAAACTGTATTCATACAGATTTTTGAGCAATAAATCCCAGTGCACCTACATGCAAAGCACTGGAAAGAGCAAAATTGGTGATCTTCATTTCTTGTGCTGCAGATTTCCCATAACATTTGTGCTGCCTGCAGTGGTCCAGTAAAGCCTGCTTGGCATCCTCTTCTTTAATAACTGAATTGCTGCAAATGAAAAACACTTTAACTTGTATGCCTTCTGATAAAAAAAGTTTTTGAAAGAAACATGTACAAGTAACCACAAATAATAAGACTTTGACTTAAAAAAGTATTAAAAAGTGAAAACAAATGTTATAATTGTTATATTCTTGATCAAGGGCATAAATAAGACTATTACAGGTGATAAGTATTAGCACCTATAGTATAGCTAGCTTACAGTTTTCTTGAGGATCTCTCAGTCAAGAGGACCATGCCTGATCACTTCTGATACATTCTAATTATTATGTCATGTTTCACTACACATCACCAATGGGAAGGATGCTCATTTCTCCCATTTTTCTATTTTTTAAATGATAACCAACAAAACATTTATATAAATTAACACTTTTCTGAAAGTAAGTTTCCCTTTTTTTATACCAAAGTGCCTGCAGAATATCCATTTCACTCACCCTCCATACTCCTCCTTTGGCTTCTCCCTGGAGCCAACAATGTCTATAAACTTGGGTGGCGGAACAGTGGCCGCATAGGCTTGAAACAGAGGTAATTAAGAACAAGGTTACCAATATGTATAGTAACAAAAGACTTACATATCCATACAATATGAAAAGTTGATAATCAAAGTCTTAAAAATACAGTGATCATCACTCACCATCATCTTCCACGTGAGGCACATACTCGTAACCTCTAAACTTTTCAAACTGGGAAGGATGTGGCACATAATGCTCATTCTCAGACTCGGTGGTGTGCAACACTGACTGAAGTTCTGCAAGACTAGGCTTGAATTTGGGACTCCAGGCTGCAAATATCACAACACAGTTATGTGTAGAATTATAACTACTTAATTTTTTTCCCTTTTTTCTTTTTTTTACTGATAGTCCCCAATTCATCTAAAGATGTTTTTATTTTCATCCTGTTTAGATTAAGTTCAACAACAATTTGCTATATTAATTTGCCAAGCCTTTCAAATTTTCAAGGAAGATTCTTCAGTAACGAAATGGTAATATAATACTTTTTCCTTTTTCTAAAAACAGATTAAAATAAATATAGTCATTTTAACAATATCAACAACAAAATAATAATAATTAAAACAATAATACAGTAAACACAAGCCCAGCCTGGTAACACATGGGTTATGCCTAAAGCTAAATAATGAAGTCGAATAAGACTATGTCCAAAAAAAAAAAAAATGTTCAGCAGATATTACCATAAAGGAAGCCCCACTCCCCCACCCCCAGAAGCAGAACTATACACAAACAGTCTTACTACCACAAATGACTGCAATCAATATGTCAACATTATCCTTACAGCAAATTACAGCTACCTCAAATGCCTCTGTGTTAATTTAAAAAGGCTTAAATGTATGTCTATAATTTACATTACTTAACCCTAACTATTGCAAGCTGCTTTTTGTGGATTACCTGAGAGCAACTTAACAGTCATCAAAGGGGCTCATGTGCATTACATTTAAAGGTTACCTTGCAGGCTTTACAAACGAGTTCAATGATTATACATATGCTCCAGGCTTTTCTTCCTTTAAATGCCAAAATGAAACATTAATATGACATCAACATACTTAAACTCTGAGTATGACTCACCAGACTTGCCGACAATATAATTTTCTCCATAATCAAATGATACTAGTGGAAAAAAAATTGACCGAAATAACCACAACTTGTGGTGTAAAACTCACGGATATTTTCTCCATCTTGAAATCTGACTTGATGCTGATATCCTGCAGTAGGGGAGCCTACAAAACATCATTGCAGGTGACATTAAAATAATTAATACACTACGCACAGAATAATCCAATATGAAACACATAGTACACAGTAAAGCCAACTCCAGTGATATATCCAATATGAGTAAATGTCAAAGCACATGGTGGCATATAACATATAAAATACATAAGCTCTAATAATACTTACACTGGAAAATTTACCACTTTTAGACAAATATATCATTCATTTTGTTTTAAATTTTAATTCAGCAATAATAAATATTACCCAAGAGTTAGCCCATTGATGTACATAGTTTAT
Organism: Lingula anatina; assembly: GCF_001039355.2. The sequence goes on along the minus strand of NW_019775702.1, from coordinate 635,601 downwards.
ACATTATATCCCCCTGATATAAAACATACTGCATAACAGAGTGATAATTATATAATACATCAAACCAGGTGATACAACACCTGCAGTATATTAAAATGAGTGATAGTTCATATGAAACCAGGATATATCAAATTAAAAAGATGCCTTTCTATCTTATGATCCTGGCAGTCAAAAGATTTCCAAAGTGGAGATCATGGGGAGGTGATGGGGTGATCAGCTGAAGATCACCAAAAGAAATTGGGCATCTCCATTCTAAAATCTGTCTATATGTTCATGGCAGTAGCATGGAGATGTTTGGTTTCTATAGATTGTTTTGGATAGAAAGCCCCTACAGTCATGTCATTTACAGGAAAAAACACGCACCAATACCCCCAGCTCTTTACTTTATGAAAAAGAGCAAGAGGCATCTGCTTGAAATCAATGCCATTGATTTTCATGAGAGCATGTAATGGTGCTTTTAAAGCCAAGCTCTTACTAGTCCAAGTTTCAAGAGAGTGTAATGATGCTTTTACAGCCAAGCTCCTACTAGAACAGGTTTCACAAATAACGCCTGATTTATCTGAAGACACATTTGAAATGGCCAATTCAAGGTGCCAATCAAGAGTATACTTTAAGTTCTTTGGAGTATAAATAAATAAATAAACTAGAAAAGCTCTCAGAGAGCAAAAACCTCTGCTAAGGCAACTCAGTGCTCATCATTATTACTTATTTACTAATCGATAACTACCAATTTCTAATAGACTCTAATTTAGCATACTAGTAATTCTGACCTATAATAAATATGTTTTTAAAATCTGTCCATAACTTCTTGAGTTAAGCTGTTAACTATAATATTAAACAGACCATCAAAAGCAAAAACATGACCTCCTTGGTGAAATAAATAAATAAATAAATAAATAAGCAAACCATGCAGGTGCAAAGACACATTTCCAACAGGATTATAATGACTAATAATAGACTAATCTGAACCCTACATACATAAACCCACACAGGTACAGTTCAATAATACAGGTGTAGCCATGAATTTGACATTTTCTCTACTCTCCACACTTGTTGGTTGAGTTGGAACTGCAAGCATTATCCTTGCAAGATGCCTCACTCACATTTTTTCTCTTTGCTAAACATAAAACTATTGCAGTATGATATGAAAGAAAAAATAATGCCCGCAAAATGTACAGTTCACCAGTATACAATGTTTTCAATCCATATTTTTCCAAAAGTTGCCTAATTACAACTTGATTGACCCACTATAGCAATTTACCAACAGAAGGACAAGCAGCAAACATTTACCTGAATTTAAGTTGTCCATTTGGCTTGTGTTCACCACGCAGTTATCACATACCAGTAGCTGTTGTCACTATCACACGGAACACATGCGTGACATCATTCCTGTGGTGCCACACTCAGCATCTGACACATCTATTGGAAGCAGATGATCTTTAAAACAAACAGAAAAAAAATCGATAGCAGCACCATGAAACAATAATTTTGAGTACAGTTCACTGGATCAGTCTGTAACAATTATTGACATTGGTGCTGCCAATATTTCTAGTGCGGGAAAATTCTATATTTGTGCCCCAAGCATAGGTGCATGCATGCACTGTAAGCCTATTATCCTTGATAGAGATAACCTGCCCCTCCTAGGCCTGTACAGGGAAAAATTAAAAGAGAGAAAATCAATCACAGCCGTTGAAATAAAGTACTGCATAAAAGTTCCTTTGGACTGGAAAATATCACCTAAATGTCTTTAGCAGTGTTTTGAGAGTAAGCAATATATTGCTATAGTCTTTAATGAGTACTTTTCCTGCAGCAAAAAGTTAGGGTGTAGCCAAAAGATTTAAGTGGGCATACACTTACATATTTAACTTACAGATCATACAGATGTATTAAGTTAAGGCAACAAGATAACAAACATATCTATAGGTCAGGAAAAAGATGAAATCAAAAGATGAAAGAAACTAGCACCATGCTAAGGACGTCTTATTTTTTTCTGTATAAAATCACCTTGAATATGTAAATACCTTATACTAGGTAAATACTTCCGGCATACTTGCACATAATACTAAGCTTCATAAAAAAAGAATAATTTTTAATTATTAATTTACACACCAACATATATCATCATGCCAAAAATGTATATTGCATCAGTTTTCACCTGATATGACCTGATGGCCCTACATTGAAAATCTAATGCATAGACTATCGTTAATTTTGCACACTGTTTGATCACTATAGATTGTGAGGAAAATAATAATAAATCAGAATAACGATCAGTTATTGATCAGTTTTTGTTGTTCGTGCAGTCAGGTGTGAAGGTCAGCTGAAGGCATGAAACAGTTCCATTTAGTTTGGTTGAAGTTTTGTAAGACATCTCATGTATATGAACAAAGAAAAGGAAATTTTGGGCATTTTTTTCTTACTTTTTTTTTCTTGCTATTTTTTTGAGAGGGGGAGGGGGTGAATATTTGTCCCTTCCTAATTCCCCAATATGTTATTAATGTTAGCCTATAGGTCAAGTGTATAAAGCTTTAGGGCAAAATTGTATCAATTTAATTTTACCATAATTGCCTACATAAAAAATTCTTTAATTCACTTTACTTTACTTTACTTATATCACAAGCATTTCTCTCTGTTTGAGTAAATCGTAAACCAGAATTGAAACTGTGCTCATTCCCAGCTCCTATAATTGTAACATATTTCGAGTGTCTTTAACATATATAGACCTAAGGGTTAAAAATCAAGTTAAGCAACTTTTTACTAATTTTTAAAAATACAAACTGTAACCTCTTAAAAATGGCACGTACGGGTACATAGTAAATGGTATGTTCCACTTCAATATCTTTTGTTCTAAATGAGGCTTATTAATAATCATACATGTGCATATGTGTGGCTATCTGTGCACCAAATTCCAAGTATCTAGCATTATTAGAAAAACAAAAACATGAGTGGACCTTAATAACGTAATAAATATTTACCACTGGCAGTACTGTATGTACTGCAGTAGGCTAGCTTCTGAAGCATCAAGAATGAAACTACGAATTTTTTCATTTATCATTAATTTATTTCTTACTTGGAAACACATGCAGGTGTTCATTTGAATAGTATACTTACTGCATTTTAAAGACTACCAATGATTACAAAACAAGTCTGAAATACAGAAAAGCCTGCTGCAATGAGCGGCATATGCACTTCACTTGCCAAGATGCTGAAACTCTCTAAATATGGAGGTAATAATCGACATTGTTTATAGAAAAATGGCAGCATGCAAGGAGCTAAATCCTCGGGAAAATTTTATCCGAGAATTTGAGGAATGGCAGGCAGAAAATGCCAGCGAAACCATATTTCTGTTAGAAGTAAGTATGTGATTCAGTCTTTGCACCAATAATGAATAGTTTTTAACAGCGTTTGGAGGTAAGAGTTATGATGTAAAAGAACGACGTCAGCTGATTTGACTTTTGTCATTCTTCCTGAAGAGTCATTCACGAGTAAACTGACAGAAAGTACAAACTGCATATCCCACAGCTTACAACCACACATTATCAAAACATATAAGTATACGATGAACACCCCTTTTTATACATTTTTTCCGTTTTATTTGCTAAATTAGATCCACTTCAGTTTCCAGTTTTGTTGTATTAATGGGTTTCAACTTTCATTTCGCATGATTAGCCCCCTCCCCCTCCCCCACATCCCAACCACCCTTCTTCTGAAGGAGCTTCATATTCTTGGTGAGAAAAGATGAATATTTTGATTCATGTCCCACAGTTTATCCCATTGTTTTGGGGCTTAATGCCTAGCCAATGACACTGATGTTGATAGCTCGAAAAATTTTATCTGATTGGTAATTCTAGGTCTGCAGGTAAAGAACATACTGTAGATTGTGTATTTATTTGAAAAATGTGTTGCTACAGCACATTTTGAACAGTCTTACCTTCTTCTTTAAAATCTGAACTAGTTAAACAAATACTTAATTACCTTAGTATTTAAGAATTGTTCTTGTGACAAATTCTGTAATAATACCTGATCTTTAAGTTAACACTAATGCCCTTTTTTTCAAATTTTAGAGTGGAAAATAAGAGATACAAGTTTAAGAAATATTTTATGCAAAAATATAATTAGTTTTTTATTTTAATTTAAGAAAATTAAATAAATGTGGAAGAAAAGATATAAATGAAATGTGAAAGAAAAGCTGATTTAAAGAAGAATACAAATAGCTAGGACATTTGAAATTATTATAATGAAAACAAAGAATCGTAAGAAGATCCTGTAAATAGCATTTTTAAGGAGGATTTGAACATAATTTTTTTCCCTATTCGTTTAGATAATACAGAAATAAACTTTGTCATGTCATGAGATAAGCAGACACATCAAAAAAGCATCAGGGGGAATGTGCTTATATGAGCTGTTGACATAACAGCACTTTTAGAGGTGAAAACTAATATTGATTTCAAACAAACTCCCTTACCTGAACAGCCACATGTAGCAACACTGTTTTAATGCCTATTACATCACAACAATAAGTACTGCTTGTAATACCAGGAAATTCTCATGAAAGGCTAACTTCTTTATTTAATAAAACATTGTTATTAAGGGCTTTTATCTTGTTCAAAAAGGTATTTATCCAAGTGATGGCACAGGTTGTAGTTTACACCCTAGTCGTCCAAAAAGCCAATTTTCATGATAATGTCTTTAAAGTTAGTTACTGAGTTATCTCACACCAGTTTACTTAGCAGCAAAGTTGACAATAAGGGCTTAAGTACTCTGTGTGCGTAATTGGGGTGGTGGGCAAAAAATAATAATATATAAATTAATAAATAAAAAAGTGGACTTCTTACTCCTAAAGTATTTATTTTTATTGCATTAATTTAAAGATTTTGAAAAAAATTTATATAAAAGGAATTGTAGGCCTGCTATAATCTATCAAACTCCTTAATACTTAAAGGCAGAATATTTTCTTTTGTAATAGAGATGGACAGTTCATCAGCAGGTGTTGATTGGTATGGATAATGAAGTGAACACCTGGGTACACATGATGTCACAGATCTGAGTAATATTATATAGCTATTAATAGAATCATTGAGCATGTTCTTTGTGTCATTTTAGTTATGCCTGGGCTCACACCTGCAAAGTTGGTAACTGAATGTTAATATGAAGCTTTTCATAACAACAGGCAATGCAGTTGCTAACGTGGGTTTAAAAATGAGTAGATACCAGGTTTCTGAAGAAACTTTAAAGACATTTTGAGAGACCTTTTTCTACGTGGTCTTTTTTTGTCTCATTGGCTTAAGATGTACAACTACAGCTGTAGATGAGATGAGTATATGTCAGTAAATCAATAAATAAATGCCATGTCCTTTGGTGTGAGAATTGTTCTTCATTTAGCTTGAAATGGTAGCAAAATGCTAGGTCCCTACTGTCAAGAGCATAAGTTGTCAAGACAATAGCTCTGCAGCAGATATAACAAGTTCTTTGCCAAATTGCTACTAATAAATGTTCTCAATAAGAATAGAGCTTTGGTTTCAATCTATCATCATTACTTATTCAAGTTATTGAAATTGTACAGTGCATGCTATAGGATTGTACCTTGTGGAATTATACCAAAAAGAATTGAACCTTATACTGTAGATAATAAAAAAAAAGTGAGTCATACATGTAGCTCTGTTGATTTGAGTATCAGTACATCAGAGTTTTGTGTTACAGACAGGAAAAAACATTGTGATGACAAGATTAACCTGAATATAGGAAGATTCTTTTTCCTTTCATATGTAAAGACCTTATTTACATGCACATCATATTACAGGAGGAGTTGTAACTTTCTAGATAGTAACAGTTTTATTAAATTTTACAAATCTAACTTGTCAGATTTTTTTGTGTGTGTGTTTATGTGTCATCACTAAAACAATTTTTCCACTATAAATTAGGTTTTATATTTGGCTATATGTTCGATTGTGAAAATTACTGTTGGCAGTATTATTGTACCACCAGCGTTAGCGCTGGCGGTACACATGGTTTCGGTCTCGTCCGGATCGTTCCGCCGGCTCCGCCGGCTCCGCCGGCTCCGCCGGACGACTACCGTTACCGCTTCTCCTCCTAGACGGTAAGGCCCCCCATACCCATCTCATGGATTTAGGTCACCTATAATCTCAACTCGTTCCACGTAAAATTTGGGCTTTGTCGGTATTGGGGTCTGGGTGTGGCACTCATTGCAATGCACCCTTGTCCAAAAATGGCAAAATTAAATGCTAATTATCTACCCTACGGAAGGAGTTACGGGAAAAATNTTATTATTATTATTGATAATTTGTGGGCTGTGTTTCTTCAGATCCAGTGCAATGAGGAGGGGACTGTGGTGCTGTGCTTCCTCCTGGATGGAGAACATGAATTTAGACTCACATGTCCACAAGGTAGGACTTTTTGTATGAGCAGAATGGTAGTGTCAGGATAGAGCTGGGGTACTTGCATGCATGTAATGGTATATATGCATGCACGCGCACACACATGCACGCATGCATGCACACACGCATGCACGCACAGAGAGAGTTCACATAAAAGGAGATCACATGAAAGCGTTCATGATCAAGGTATCAGTTATGTTCCTCAAGACATACAAGAACTAATCTGCCAACTTTGGGACACTTTTTTCATGCTACTTTGTGTCATTTAAAAGAAATAAACAACTAATTCATGGTTGATGGAATCTTTTTTCCACTGATAAAATCAACTAGACCAGTGTGAGCATCAGATACGTTTCTGGGATATGGTCAAATTTTCTGCTCTCAATATTGTTATATTGCAAAGCAATTACAGTAGAACTTGGCACATATTTCCTTGTATTGCATGTAATTAGGTGTCACCTTGGTAATTGTTGGAGATACATCCTCTCCTTTGACACTTTACCTTTAATTTGATAGAACTCAGCAAATTTATTTTCTTGATTTGGGATCAACCATAGAAATATAGAGATTACATAAGAATTATGTGTCAGTATACCTTATGAATGCCTAGTTGCAAAGAGATGCTGAATAATACCTGACAATATTTTTGATGAGTTTTGAAGCAATTTACCACATTTCCACTTGGAAAAAAGAAAAGATAATCTTTATTTCTCTCTTGACAGCATTTTTTACCTTTTGCTAAACCATGCTTAACATCTTATTCTGAGATACTAAGTACAAATCCTGTGTTCCTACAGACTTAAGCTGTTATATAGATAATGATACTGTAAATCATTGCAGAGTATCCAGACCATGTTGATCATTTCTTCGTGGAGGCTGGACCATCTGTTAAAATCTGGGCCAATGCTTTAAATGAGGTAAGAATTTCTTGTTATAAATATAAATTTTTTTTGGCATGTGTAGAAATTAAAGGGAACAAACATGTTGTAGAAACACTTCATAATATATCTCATATATGTGTCTGAATATATAAAATTATATGCAATGCCGNTGTGCATAGTTATTTCCTGCTTTTTGTCTGTACATTTGACAGCTTTGCTGCCTTGTTTAAAACATAGAGATGTTTCTTGATGAGGGTTCCAAGTCTCTTCAACTTTTCTGATTAAAGGTACATGCAAACTGAGCATCGGTGGAGCATGGATTCCCAGTAACACATGTAAACCACTTCTATTAGATTCTTATATGACTCAAATAAATTCGACATGCCAAGGGATAAACTGAATAGATCACTCGATCAGCCATAGAAGACCTTTAGACTGCTACTTTCTTAAAATTTTTGGTTGTAAATTTAACCTACTTTCGTGACCTACTTTCCTGCCCCACTGACATACAGCTTAGAATGCCAGCAGAAAAATCCGTTCAAACATCATTTTCGAGTAAAATTAAACAAATGCCTTTTGGTAATTCTCTTAGTTATACTACTTGAAACTATGTGCTGGCATTTGGTTGGTTTTTGTGACAAAAAATTGACTTTGTATGCATCTTTAAGTAATGCCCAAACAGTAGTGAAGTATTGTCATCCTGAAGTATATGCATGTATTTATTAAGTATTTTCCTATAAAGACCTGTGACCAGGCTTTAATTTTTTTTTGCACTTTGATATGCTTTACAGAATGTGAATATATATCTTTGAAAAGGACAAAAATTCTAGATGTCTTGTCAAAACATGCTGTGACTGGTAATTTATTTTTGCATTTGTTTTTTTTTTTTTTTCTTTTTTTCAGTATTTATTGGACACTCCATCACAACTGTCTCTGAAGCAGGTGCTCACAAAGTAAGTTTTCAGAGTACTTTGTGGCATATTTGGTCAGGCATACAACAAAATTAATTTATATTTCTGACATGATATTTTAAGATAAACATGCAATGAATATTACCGATTATTAAAAAAGTGATGTTCATCATTATGATTTTCTGCACATTTACAGTGTAAACTTTCGACACAGAGGATTCACATTATAACTAATAATACATGTACATCACATTCAGAGCTGAAGCATTGTATGGCAGTGAATCAAAAAGAAGAAAAGTTGTGGAGGCAGCATCAGAGGTGACTTTCAACTACACCATTCTGTGTTGAAGTTTTTACTTAAACTTTTTTATTCAGAAATTAATTAGTAACAAGTGGTAATATATGTATGTGGATATTAAGGAATAATTATTTAGTAATGACATTTACAATAGAATGACATATAAATGGTACTTGAATTTTCACATTAAGTGACCAAAAACATATTTCAGGATGAAATAAGCATGGGAGAAGATGAGGATGATGAAAATGAGGTATAGAATGCAATATACAGCATTTTTAAAACATTTTAATCTTAAAAGAGCTTTTAGCTCAGTCAGTTTTTTCTACTTTGAGTGCATACGTATATGTACAAGTTCCTCTCTTTTTGCCCTTTTTCATTACATGGATAAAGCCTGGTTGAATCCTTTGAATTGTCTGCAATTTAAATCCACAACAGTTTCAGTTTTATGTATGTACGTGTCTGAAGGTTGCTTTCACTGGTAATCATAGTTTTCTGTAAAGTAATAAATGTTGATGGAAAAGTAATATCTTTGAACTATTATAGTTACCTTAACAACATTGAAATCAATATTAGATGCTGTGGATAACACATCTGAAGAGCCTGTGATGCTGAGCGTGTTACAGCTTTTAAATCAATATTGATGAATTGTTTGTTATTTTGCTGCTTTGATGTTCAGGAAGCCATGTATTCTGATGAGGATGACAGTGCTTTTACCACGGAGTGGGAACTCAAAGTGGCCAGGATAAAGGTGACTTTCAACCGCACTAGTCAGCACTGACATTTCTTTGAAGATATGTTCTAAAGCAATTAGAACAAATGTGTAGTGTGAACTTTTTACAAAAAGTAAAGGTGTAATTAAGTAGAAATACAAGTTGGTGTTCAGATAACTATGGGCTCACAGATACTAGTACATGTACTTTTTGTTAGTTGCTAAAATGGGTTTGCACTGTATTCTTGGAGACACAATTAAAGAAACAAAAATTAGATTCTTTTTGCCAATTGAATTGATTGGTAACAATTTTAGTTTAATTCGGCATATAAGTCTTTGTATTCCTGCATGTAGTAACTAACATGCTCCCTCTTTGTTAACAGAAAAGATGGGCTCAGAAGGAAGCAGAAGTTAGAGCTGAAATGAAAAAAGCTAAGTTAGGACCTGGAATGACAGAACTTGGGGCACTTCAGGGTAAGGAAGTCACTGCTAATAAGCTGAACCGAATGGGCATCAGCGTAGTGTGAGGATAGTCAGAACTATTGGAACTTTTAACACTGCAGTACTGAGAATCAATTGGTACACTGTTATATTGAAGAGCCTTTGTTATCCTGAAAATGATTTATATTTGTTATACTACAAATCCTTAACATTTATGATATAAGTTGAGTATACTTAAGTATTATCACGGTGTCACTATAGTGTACTATCAGTGATGTAGGTATAGGTTCCATTTTTTCTACATTATATAAATGTAATGTTCTTTGTGTTCACTATAAATTGATAATTTTTGTTTACTGTAACACTTCAGATTTTATATTATATAAATTATACAGTTTTGGTTCACTCTAAATATAATTAATTGTGTTTAATACAACTGCTTTAAGTCCTACTATGCATCCTGATTTCAAAACCATACAGTCTTGTTATTCATGACCCTTGTATTCCCCAGCTTCAGGACAGGAGAAACAGCAAGCCAAACAGATCTTCACTAGCAGTGCAGCCTCAGGAATACTGACCAATGACCTGGTCAAGATCCTGGAGGAGGAACAGAATCTTGGCTTTTCAGCTGACCCTATTGATGACAATATCTACCAGTGGTGTGTTAAGTTGTACACATTTCAGGAAGACAGGTAAGAACTTTTCACCGGGGCATGTTTATAATCAATTATAATTTTGTTTTGGAATTAATCTTTTGGTAGAAAAGGCGCTTTGATGTACGTTTTTGGGACATGGGAGGTATTTGTGTTTTACAAGGTTTTCATATTATCAAATTGACATATATTTTCTAAACATTCTAATGAAAGTTTTGCACTGACATGAAGATGGTTTATTAATTTTATTATAGTGATCTTGCCAGAGAACTTGCAGAGATTTGTGCCAGGGATGGTTACAACTACATAGAACTGCAGATGGTAAGATGTTCTTTATAAACTAATATTGTATAGTTACTGTAATAAAAAAAAAACATTTAATAATTAAAGTATAGTGAATTCATGACATTAGTTAATCTTTTTTTCGCATGCACGTATCATCAGACAAACTCTTTGACATGTTATATTTTTATATTCCTTTTAGGACTTTGCCATAGACCTATATCCATTCTACCCACCCTTGGTGAAGGTGATACGCCCCAGGTTGCAGGTAAGGAAGTTATTGTTGGGGGTATCCATTCTATTTAACCCTGGTGAAAGTGAAGGTAAGGAAGTTGTTATTGTGGGTGACATGTCAGGGAGTGGCTGTCCCTTAACAAGTACAATGTTGTAAAGGAGTGCTGTACTGGTAAACTAAATATCGGTATTGTTGTATATATTATGATCCCTTGCCTCATACAAAAAAGTTCATTAATGATTATAATTATTGATGATATTGATATGCCAGTGGATATATAACTAGTGGTTACAAAATTTTATGTCACATGCTGTAGGGTTCCATGATGCAGAGGGTAACTAACATGGAGATGTTGAAGCTTTCCTACTGGAATCCTACCAAAGATATGAAAAGTGTTCTAACTGATATCAAGGATTTCTTACAACAGTGGGCACGGTCAGTATAGTATTTGTGTGTTTGTGGACTCATGCTTGCTTCATTGTGAGCAGAAAGCAAAAAGAACTAATTTAAAGCTCACTTGACATTGGAATAGACAAAATTAAGTATTTTTGAGCTGATCTACAAGATAAGTTTACTGTGATAGTTTGATGTTGTATTTTAGGCTGGAAGTAAACAGTGAGAGGAATGATCCCAAGAGGTACCCATCTGGAGCCTATGTAGATATAGAGCATCATTTACTCAGGCTGGCCCTGGTAAGTTATTTGGAATATTAAATGATAATGGGCACTTAATGTTTTTTTTTTTTCATTCTTTGAAAATACAGTTTTTCTGAGAGAGATTTTTGATACCTTTTCAAGAGGTACATGAAACCAGACTGAGTATACATGTATTTCTTCTTTTTGACATTGTTGATGAATTTTTTTTACAATTATTGCAACTGAAGTACTACTTATTTCTTACTTTTATGTGTAAGTAAAAGGTATATTAGCTCTTGCTTTTGTGGGAATTTGAAATGCAGTAGATAAGTGTTGATGTAAACATTCTGTCGTACTGAGTAGGTAAGTGAGGTCAACCCCAGAGCTAACTTCAAGTATCTGCTGGATGAAGACAAAGTAATGGAGATGAAGGCAGCTCCAGCCATTGTCATGAAGGTTAGAAAAAGTCTTAGTAGAATTTCTTTAGTTATGTTACACCTACAAGGTGCCTTCAGGTAAGGATAACATTGTGACACTTAGTTTAACCATATTGCTAATTATTCAGTTTTATAGATTATATTCTTTATTAATGTAATTCCTCATGGAAAAATCATTTGCTACTAAATACGAAAAAGAGATGATCTAGACTACTTAACAGCTTATGTATTGAAGGAATGCTGACTGCATTACACTCTATAATTAGGACCAGAAAGTGAAGAAAACAGAAGAGTTCTGGGCCAAAGGTGTTGGTTATGGCCACAGCAGACGACCAGGTAGTAGTAAATAGTTTAGAACTGATGATGAATTGTGTTACTTCTCCAACCACTTATATCATGACAATTGTCTTATTCAGCAGTTTAAATGGGTGTGTACATTAGTATTGAAATGTGGTGATGACATATCCGGTTAGAAATAAGTTCAATGCCTAATGAGGTACACGGTGTAAATCAGAATAAGGTGAATCCACACCAGACTACATTTGTGGTGAAAAGTTGAAACATACCCCAAATTGTCTTTATCAGGCAATTTATTTCAATTGTAAATTAATGTAGTATTACTTCTGGTAATTGTATTCACCTGTATATATTCAACTTTGTTTCAGACTGGGATATAAAGGCATATTTGGCAGCAAGGGCAGAAAAAGACAAACAGGTTTGGCATAACTTACATTATATTTTTCATGAGAAATGGTAAGAATGTCTCCAGTGTGCTATGAAACCCAGTGATGATGTACAGATTCACTTTAACCACAAGAAAATTTGTTTGATTTTCAATGATGGAATGAATCTTCCGTCCTTAATCTGAGGGTGAACATATAAACATCTGTTTTTAGAAAGGCACGTAACATACTACAGTGTTTTATCTTTTATGACCTAATCTAATTTAAAAACCTGTTGCTGTGTTCAGATCGAGTCAGTCCTGCACAAAATCCACCACGAGTTGAAAGTACTGTATGCACAACATGCACCCCAACTGAAGCCTCGGGTCAGGAAGCATTCCCGCCAGCAGCCTGTGGACCACCACAACCAGTCTGTGGACCCAGTGGAGGATATGTATAATATACTGGAGGGATCAGCACTTATTCCATTTCTAGAGGTAAATGAGCTACTGTTTATGGCAAAATTGTCCCCTTCCTGACTTGATATTTTTTTGGCTTGCTTATTTTGAGAGGTGACAGTCGAGTAAATGGAATTCTAGTCTTTGTTGATAAAATGTAGATTATTGTTATTTATTCAGGCATCATGTGAATGTGCACATGTGAGAGCACACACACACACACACACACACACACACACACACACACACACACACACACACACACACACACACACACACACACACACACACACACACACACACACAATTTTTATTATTACTTCTAATTCCTGATCGTGGTTTTAGAATTTGAACACTTTTAAATTGTTGTTAAGATAATTGTATTTATTTTTTAGCAATACATGAAAGCAGACTCCTTCCTGGAAATTAACAGGCATACTTCGGTATGTAGTCCATCTCAGTTACTTGTATGCTGTTTGATTGCCATAGCAACTGCTCCCAACCTTGATATAAAAATAAGCTGCTGTGTTGGCATTCCCTTGCTTTTACATGTGGTTCATTTTCCAACAAGCTGTAGATTATCTTTATCATTTAGCATCAACAAAGTGTTAATATGTACTCAAAATATATATGTTTTTTAGAAAATGTCTTTTTATGTAGAAGTTTTCAGACCTAATGACACCTAATTGTGATTGTACACTGTTACTGTTATTTTCAGGTTTACAAAGTGATAGTAGATATCATCAAGGAATTAGGTGAGTGTTAATGATTGCAAGAGAACAAATTTTCACTTTCCACTCCTGATTCATTTTTTTTTTTTCGTTCAAAAATGATTAAACATTAGAACCTCTTGACACTCTTTAATGCTAGATTCTATATCTTTGAGTTTTATAAGCATGATTTGTAGAAAGCATGATGTAGTGCTGTCCTCTTCTTCTCATGATAAAGATTGAATACCTAAAGAAATTAAAAATATGGGAAAAGGTCATTAATGTGCCAGGAAGAATCACTATTCCTTGTGTGTTTTGCAGCCTTGCAGCCCCAGTTGGTTCCTTTGTTGTGGGTTCTACCAGACCAAGCTGCCTCAGTGTATCACCTGTTGGAAAACTTAGAGAAAAAGGTATATATGCCTTGATATGCAAGAATTAGTTTAGTTGACCAATGGCAGATATATATTTGATTACTTGGAGAACTTTTGAAAAACTCCAATTATGTATAGATGAAAGTTTTTAAGGATATAAGTTATTGACACTGTGAAATAGAGTTTGTCATATTTTTGTGAGGACAGATCAACACTGTGTGTTTATATTGTGTTCCCAGGCCAATGTGTTACTGCAGCATGTGTGCAGGGCAGGCAATGGCTGCATTCCACAGGCTCCTAAAGGAAAAGAGAAAGAGAAGAAGAAAAATAAAGAGAAAAACTCCAGCCTCCCGTCCACGTCCACAGGGACCAGTATTGGTGAGAATAGACCAGCTGAGGAGAAGTTGGCAAGGTAACAACTCAAACAATTTGTAACTGCACTTCTAACTGCAATGAATGCAGAATGTGTCTGAGCTTAAAAAACCTTTAACAAAGAAATACAGAATGATAATAAATAATTGCAGAGTTAAATGTCTAGTTTGCTGATGAATTGAACTTATTATTTTTATGTTTCAGGGAATTTATCAATCTATACAAGGATGTAACAGGTTAGTAAAATCTCTCTATCTCTCTCTCTCTCTCTCTCTCTCTCTCTCTCGTTAGTTGTATGTGATATAAATGATATCAGTAGCGTCAGTAGTTGAATGTGGTAAATGATATTAGTAGCATCAGCTAGTTGTATTTGGTAAATGATATCAATATTGTCAGCTAGTTGAATGTGGTAAATGATATCAGTAGTATATCAGCTAGTTGTGTATGCATGGTAAATGATATCAGAAGCATGAGTTACGTAGTTGAATGTGGTAAATGATATCAGTAGTGTCAGTGTACAGCCTGTTGATATGGTTGCAGACTCCCTGCGGCGTTCTGGAGTGTTCAACAGTGTGGAAGAGGAGGAGGAGGTGATACAACAGCAGCAGCATCAACAGCAACATCAGCAACAGGAGGGAGGAGACCCGGAGATGATGGATATTACTATCACTTCCGTTGCTAATAATGAGGTTTGGGTTACTGTTGTAGCAACTACATTTTACTTGTTTTAGATACAATAATTACAGAAGCATACAGCAGTAAGAAATAATGAGGTAAATATCAAATTGAAAATGGTGAAAATTGCTAAAAAATTATTTTTTTTACATTTCATTAATGTGATATTTTTTAATGTCTTTGTGTTTCTACATTCCAGCAAATTGCATTGGAGGAACAATATAAAAAACTTCTGAAGGATCTCTTGTTTGACAGCTGTGAAATGGATTGTAAGTTCATATTCATACTGTGTTGGAAAAGTTTTTATTGTAAATTTTGAATAGAGTGTATAAAAAGCAAAGTTAAAATTAGGTAAGGTTCGAAGAAAAATCTACAAATAGATATTTATCAATGTCTTTATGTTTATAGAGGCTGATATACTGTAACTACTGTCAGGAAGACTATTATTTAACAATTCACTGTCATTGGTAATCAAGGCCCTTTGTAGAAGGATCTAAAGGTCATTTCCCTCGGGTAAAACATATTTAATCTCTTCAGAGGCAATTTACTTTTTTATCATCGTTACACCAAATACTATAAAAAATCTGTTTTACAAAATGTAAATAGTACGTATATCTTTGTAGTGGAAGGCCCTAGAGCACACCATTATACCAGTGAGTTCAAGAAACAGCCAATCCCAAGCCAGTCTCAGGTAACATTTGAGGTCTAATGATGGTTATGATCAATAAGGTGTCCAACTTTTTCTAATTAAGCTTGCGTTTTCGTTGTTCCTGATAACTTGCAAACAAGTTCACATTTTTTTCTACAAATGCTTGATTATTGTGCATAATTGTAAAATATGTTTTTCTGGTTTTATTCCATCCATATATTTTGATAGATTTTAACATCTTTGCTGTTGCTGTGATATTTCAGGTTTTCAGGATAGCCCAGGAGCTCACCTCTTTGTCCACTTCACTACCGCTGGAACTTTCTTCAGGAATTCTTGTTAGATCTGTAAGCTGATAAACTTACTGGAAAAATTCATAGTTAAAATAGAGAATCTGACTGGATTATTTTATGATATTAAATACAGTTGCTCTGAGGTTTATGAAAATGTTTAAATCAAACTCATATTCAGTATCTAAAATTACATAAACACAATTTCTCATGTAGAATGAAACAGATATAGACAATAATGAAAGAAGAAACTTGATTCTTCTTTCAGGATGATGAAAAGCTTACATTAATGAGAGCTCTAATAACTGGGTAAGTATCCTCATGTTTGGTGGTCCATTTTAAAGGTTATTACAATGTGCTAAAATTATTTTCTAATTTAAGTGATTGGCTGGACATAGCAACTATGTAATGAAAATTTTAATATCATACTTGGTGAGTATACAAGTGATAACATTGGGGGCAGTTTGGCTCAGTTAGTAACCTTTATTTATGTGTTGTACTTTCAGGCCAGAAGGCACACCTTACTCTGGAGGCTGCTACCAATTTGATATTTTCTTTCCACCATCATATCCTAAAACACCACCTCTAGTCAATTTACAAGTTAGTATCAGCAACGTTTCGTGTATATAGTTTTACTTTTTAAATGGTGTAAATTGCAATGACTATTGTTTTTTTTAAATAGATATATAAGAATTTCAGACATTTTAACAAAGTTGTATAAATATTTAATTCTCTATATAAGAATTTCAGACATTTTAACAAAGTTGTATAAATATTTAATTTAGAGAATTTGGTACTGTGGTCTATTTTTCTTTGAAGTATGTGCTGTTGTGTTTTATTTTAGACAACAGGTGGTGGAACTGTGAGATTTAATCCTAATTTATACAAGTAAGTTTTTATGAGAAATGTAAATATTTTTTTTGATGAACAAAATGACAACAGCATAAAACAGAAGATAAGCTTAGTTCTTTATGTGTTAGATGTTCTACAATATTAAGCTTGTAATTATTTCAAAGCAGTATGCTACTGCACTGTAACTAATTTTAACTGCCAACATTGTTAATATATATTTGAAAAGTTGTTGACCTCATATGACATTCCATTGACCTCATATAACAGTACTCTGTGTTGCTGTTTCCACAGTTGTGGCAAGGTGTGCTTATCTCTGCTGGGGACTTGGGAAGGACAGCAAGGAGAACAGTGGAACGAGACCACATCCACTGTGCTGCAGGTGTTAGTCTCTATACAGTCCCTGATCCTGGTGCCAGAACCTTACTTCAATGAGCCTGGCTATGAGCAGGAGATAGGGACAGATGTAGGGAAGAAACACAGTCAGGAGTATAACCTAGGTAATGTCTTGCTTGGTCATCGTGTATAATACGGACAGTAGTTTGAAGGAGACAAATCTAGATACCATCTTCTTACCACAGGTCTGCCCAAAGTGGATTGTACTTAATAAAATACTTAATATATAATTTAAAAATAACAGTGATAATAACTGCGAGTTGGACTAAGTGCTTCTAGTGTTAAATTTACTTCCAGATGTGCAAATCAACAATATCAAATATGCCATTATTGCCCAACTGCACAACCCAAGCCAGGGATTTGAAGATGTGATTAAAACTCATTTCTACCTCAAACGAGAAAGATTAATACAGGTAAAGCATGATTTAATATTTTTATACTGCAATTTATATTGCACCTTGTTTAATTGTACCACCAGCGTTAGCGCTGGCGGNTTTAAAATTCAGGTGTGAATTACAGTGCTATTATAAGCATTATTTATTATTGCATCAAAATTGACAAAATGACCTTTTTTGCATCTTTATTTTCTGTTTTTTGTCTGTACATTTGACAGCTTTGCTGCCTTGTTTTTCTTTTTTGATGGACAAAATTACAACGGCGTAAATCATAGCAGATAAGCCGTTATTGTTGTCTGTGTGTTAGATGTTCTACAATATTAAGTTTGTAATTATTTCAAAGCAGTATGTTACTGCACTATAACTAATTTAAACTGCCAACATTGTGAATATATATTTGAAAAGCTGTTGACCTCATATGCTTTTGTGTTGACCTCATGTGGCATTCCGTTGACCTCATATAACAGTACTTTGTGTTGCTGTTTCCACAGTTGTGGCAAGGTGTGCTTATCTCTGCTGGGGACTTGGGAAGGACAGCAAGGAGAACAGTGGAACGAGACCACCTCCACTGTGCTGCAGGTGTTAGTCTCTATACAGTCCCTGATCCTGGTGCCAGAACCTTACTTCAATGAGCCTGGCTATGAGCAGGAGATAGGGACAGATGTAGGGAAGAAACACAGTCAGGAGTATAACCTAGGTAATGTCTTGCTTGGTCATCGTGTATAATAAGGACAGCAGTTTGAAGGAGACAAATGTAGATACCATCTTCTTACCACAGGTCTGCCCAAAGTGGATTGTACTCAATAAAATACTTAATATATAATTTAAAAATAACAGTGATAATAACTGCAAGTTGGACTAAGTGCTTCTAGTGTTAAATTTACTTCCAGATGTGCAAATCAACAATATCAAATATGCCATTATTGCCCAACTGCACAACCCAAGCCAGGGATTTGAAGATGTGATTAAAACTCATTTCTACCTCAAACGAGAAAGATTAATACAGGTAAAGCATGATTTAATATTATTATACTGCAATTTATATTGCACCTTGTTTAATTCTGATAAAAGGTCATGTATTGTTTCACAGAATACGCCTATGCCTCCTTATTTACATGATACATGAAAACGGAATAATATTCCAACCTCTTGTTTTAATGTTTTCAGGAAGTAGAAGGCTGGGTGGCCTGTCAGAAGAGCAGCAAGTTAGAGAGAGCGTTCCAAAACATGAAACAAGAACTTCGAAAATTGCAGCCACCACCAAATGTTGCCAATCTGAACTGTAATATAAAGGATTCCCCACAGCAAACTACAAAAAAGATCTGAACAAGAAATAAAGTAATCTGTCAGGCAAAATTACATGGGAAAAGCCTCGGCTCCTTCAGGGGCCAAGGTCTGTTCCGTGTCCCTGTAGGGGGCAGCACAGACACCGTCACGTTGTTGCAAGGGGGAGCCACTGTTGTCAGTCATCACCATAAGAACAGAATTCAAGTTTCTACACATCTATCACTGATGAAATGTGGATAAAACTAGTGATATGTGTAAAAAAGGTTATCTGCAATATGAATATATACACTGTGCAGCTTGAACATACTTAAGCCGAATAGAAATGTACAGTGTATATACCAGACCAGTGATTGTCTTGAACATAAACAATCCCTGTTAAAGTTGGTGCTATAAAAATATTACTAAAAAATATCTGTGTAGATGGCACAAAAATTGTTAATGTGTAGTAGTTGTTTGTTGATGCTGTTAGTATGTTGTAGGACTTCAGAACTGATCATGATGATGGAGCTTAGATTAATACTGCAAGTCTCTGGTCTTGGCAAGCTGGCCCTTTTTACTGTAAGGTGAGTTTTTATTAGGTTTCCCAAACCATTATGAGATTACATTTTGAAATGCGTCAGTAGGTTAAATGCAGAAGCATCAGATTTTAAGACGTTTTACATTATTTATTATATCATTGATGGTTTTAAACAAATGGAAAACAGCTTAGGGGGTTTATAATGGAAGCATGATCATTATTTAATGAAAGAAATTTTTACCAATGTTCAAATAACTAGAAGCAACTGATTTTGTTACAGCAACTATGTAGTGCCAGTGTAAAGATTTGAATTTTCCTATGTTTGTGGGTTGTTTGTTGCCTATAGCTGATATGACAGTTGCTTGTAGATTACCCAGCATGTTTCATTGCACAAACATCTTATGCAATCTACACAACGGGCATTCCCAGATTCATTGAATATTATAAACTTTCTATTCAATATGTATTACCAATTAGTGTGATGTATATATTGGCACCAATATTCTTCTCAAGTTCTAGAACTATAACATTAGTCATCAGATGGCACAGCTAAGGTATAGCACAATATTGGGGGGAGGGGGTATATTTGGACATACACCCACTCATCTTCATTGTGATTGTGTATAATAAAAACAAGATAGCTGCTCCAAAATAAAATTATCCATTGAATTAAGTTTTTCTTCAGGGTTGCCTATTTTATGTATTTATGCAGTTTTCATATTTAGGTATCAGTTCCATTTGTTTTCAGGCATTGTCACATTGCCAGATTTGTTAATAACATGCCCAACAACAAACAAATGTACTATGAGAACTGGAATGTTGCAACCTGCAACCCTATCTGGTGGCTTTCACTTCTATCCTTTGACAAGAAATATTTCCAGGTAATTAAACATTCATGGTGACGAGGCAACATCACAGGAGCTTTGGAACATAAGATTATAATGATAATAAAGCTGGTTATAGCAGTATTGGGTACTTTATTATATGTATACTATGTACATGATGAGAATGTTAAAATGTCAAAACTGTGAATTCATTTAATACACTGTTGTACATCTTAAGAGAGAAATAAAAGAGAAATTGATTCTAAAGTAAAATTGCTGTTTTTGTGTGAATGGTTCTACTACAGCTCAAGCACTCTCAAAACCTAGTCCTTTCATGGCTCTTCCAGCAAGCATTGACCACAGCTTTCAATGACCCTAAGAATGCTGGTGTCAACTTAAAAGAGAGTACGTCCAAATTTTCATTTGGATAAAAAATAAACAAATCTTAGATAATTGGACATCAAAGTTTGATATCAATCTAAGTGGACTTTGCAGCTCATGAAATGAAACTCATGGCCTGAGAGGAGCAAGACCTAGTTTGGCTCTTAGTTCATTAGCTTCTTTAATTTCAAGATCTTCTTTACTAGATTTACTGCTACTTTCAGTCTTTTTACTTCTTTCCTTTGATCTAGACCTAGATCTGTGACTTCTCTTTGACTTCTTGTGCCTTTTATGTCTGAAACATGAAAAGTAGTTTTTTTCCAGCAAATGGAACCCAACAGTGCAAGATCCTAGAAGAGGACCAAATCTTGTCATTAAAAGACTATATTCCAGGTCTATAATGTTACTAGATTTTACCTCAAATATGTTTAGTCAATGCAGAAACAAAAAACCTTTCTACCAAAGCTTTATTTCAACTGCTCAAGTAAATGTATACTTCACAATTGCCATGTTACTTACTTGTCATCCTCGTCTCTGTGCTTGTGTCTGTGGCCTTCAAAAAACAATACAAAATGTGTCAGATATTTCAATCACATTAACTTTCACGGCAGAGTGTCTATAAGCTTATCCATTTTACAGTGAAACATTACATTTATTAGCTTATATTAATTTTCTTGCACAATGAGAACAAAATAATAATAAAACATAAATGAAGAATTGAAGAATTAAGAAGACGTTTAATAGTTATAAAAATGTATATTTTTTTCTTGGAAAAAATACTGAGCATGATAATATAATCAATAGAAAAATGCACATTAACCTTTATAATCCTTGTCAAGAGAAGACTTACTTGGTGATTTGTGTCTTCTTTCTCTTGATCTGCTTCTTCTTCTCCTTTGATCTCTATCTCGATCCCTAGACCGTGATCGCCTGTAGAAAAATTAAAAAATATGTCAATGTAATAATATTTGGTGTGTCATTGCATTAGGTGTTCTATTGTAGTGGGTGTATACAAGCATGTTAGATGTTCCATTGCACTGGGTGTGCCAATGTGATAAGTGATCCATTGTGCTGGATGTGCAAGTTTGTTAGGTGTTCCATTTCACTTGGTGTACTAGGCATTTCATTGTGTTGAAAGTGCCAGTGTATTGGGTGTGTCATTGTGCTGGATCCCCAAGTGTGAAAGGTAATCCAGTCAGTAGTGCCTAACTTACCTCCTCCTGGCTGGTGATCTGCTACTTCTACGATATCTGGGAGACGGAGGATCTCTGGGTTGGTCTAAGTCACGATAGTTCCCTCTCTTCCTTTCTGGAGTTGGACTCCTCTTATCATTCTCCTACAGATAAAAGCTACCAAGTTTACATCACAAAATACCACAAATTTGCACAATCATCCGATAATTCCCTTAAATTCTAGAGTTCAAATTTTGTGTTCAAATCCAAGTTCAATTCTATTTCAATAAACCTAAAAAGTAGTGAAGTCCATGCAAAGAAAATGGGATTAGAACTGACCACTATTTCTCCTTCATCACTGGATTCCATGTCCTCCATGTCGTCTTCAAGGGCACTGACCCGTGGGTCCAGCTCATTGTTGTCTTCAAACACTGCTCTCTTCTGCAAATGTACATAATACAACAACATAATACTGTATTAATGCATGAATATCCTAATTTTCTTGCAATTAACACTACCACACCATAACCAACTATTTACTCAATGTTGATCTAAATTCTATATATGGTGTTATGAAATGTGATGTATCTATTCTGTAGACTCACTAATGGTGTGTCAAGTACCTGTATTCTAGGAAGGATGATATCACACACCCTCTCTTCTCGCAGCAGAGAATCTATAAACTCATCCATGTGAATAATTGAGAAATCTGAAATATAAATAATACATTTAATGAAAGATTTACATGCTTCTTGAATCTCAGTAAGTTCTGCTCAAAAAGCTATAAAGCAATCAACAGAATCATGAAGGAATTCAAATTCTAATTCTAGTCAAACTGGGTCACCTAATAAAGCAGAACCAATGTTAGCAGGCCATCTGCCAGAAAGGCTTTGTAATATAATAATATGCAAATGTGAGGTACAAAAAATATGGTTCTATTGAGATCCAAACAATAAGTCAAACAAGAGTAAGATTTGCTCAACATTTACACCATACTTACTTCCCATTCTGTCTTGCTGTTTCATCTTTCTAAAGTCATTGTAGAGTGGTTCTAGATATTTGTAACAGTCCAGTGAAGTCCCAATCAACCTCATATATAGTGCACCTAAAGCTCTGACATATCTGAAATAGAGTGAAGATATCTAAATGCTACCGATATTAACGATGCTGGATATTAGACATGTCCACAAGTATTTTATCTATGTCAAAAGATATTAGTATTATTATTATAATCATAATTTAAAAGCTACTGATTAAAAGGCAATCAAAAAAAGGGGGGGGATGTAAATCAAAGGCAAAATGTGAAATAATATTACAAACAACAAAATGTCATCATGAAATACATGATATATCTTACTTAAAATCTTCATTTCTGATAAACTCAACCACAATGTCTTTCTCAGGCTGTATCTGTAGCATCTTCAAGACCAGACAAAGGAACGGAGTGGGTTTTATATTACCACCAAACACCCCTCCTACATATTTCAACTCCATTGCTTTGTCAACCAAAAGTTCCGCTAGAAAAAAAGGTTAACAAAAAATTATATAATCTAAACTTACTATGTTGTTCAAAACTTAAAGAAATATTCATCAGTTCTGTTAAAGGTTAACAAAAAATTATATAATCTAAACTTACTATGTTGTTCAAAACTTAAAGACAGAGCATTGTAACTGTAATGATTTGGTACGTGGAAATTAAAACATTGAATCACATCGGAAAAGGATATTTCCAAATTACCAACAACATTTACAAAGTTTTCAGCTAAGGACACTTGTTTCTTTGCATTACATTACATTTGCATCTACATTTTTTTCTTAATTATAATACTGTGAGCCCAGATTAATAGCTGAACTTTCTAGTTCTACCAGTAGCTTTCTACCCACTCAACATGTTCAAATTCTTAGACTGGTTAAAACCAAAGAAAAAATTACTAAACGAAGGACTTATTTTGTACCCATGTTTTATACCAGGACGGTGGTAACCCATGTTATCTGTCTCTGTTACTGGTTATTTGGATTGCACAGTGCCCGAAAGGGGGGAGTTCTCGGCTTTCAATGCTAGATGCCTAGCCGGCAAAAAGGCAGGGGGGATACAATCAGATACATGTACCTGCGAACAAAGATAGCTTATTGGGGTTTTCGAGGGCAGTAATATGTAATCATACCTGTTAATGCAAAACACTCTTCTTTCCAGTATCTACATTCGTAAATTCTTGTCCGAATGATCTTTTCTACTAAATACTGTGGGTTTGTGCCTTTTATAGAAACAGCGTCTTTTACTGTTCGGTTCGCCATGATGCCTCTTTAAGCTCACGTTAGTTCTCGTGACCCAGTTACAACATCACTTGCAAGACAATCAATTCGCTGTTTCAAACTGTTTAATGTGTCCATTTATAGAAGCCTCCGATGCAGTTATGGGCTTTTTCATTACGTTTTATTGATAAGAATAAGTAAGAAAGTACACTTGGCTTCAAGTCATACGTCAAGTAAAACGTTACTACCAGTAGATGGCGCTGAGATAGGACCGCGGGAAACTTTGTGTTGGTGAACGTCATGAAGAGATCACGCCGCTATTTTTCTCTGTCTCAGAGACAGATGCGTTCATTCACATGGGTTGGCAAAGGCGAAGTGAAGGATCGGCGTTTAGAAAACCGCCTTCATTACAGGTAGAGTACTGTCATTTTGTTTATCTTTGTAAATAAGCCATACGGAAATAATTGTGTTGGCAACCATTTTTAAAGGACCCAATATAGTAATAAAAAAGGGAAGGGCCAACTATATTAACACACGCACGCACACACACAAACACGCACAGAGCGAGAGAGAGAGAGAGAGAGAGAGAAGGGGTTGAGCTGTCTGTGCCATAAACTATTTGAATTAACACCATCCACAAGTAATTTGCACCTGAAAACCCCAGTATGAACCTAATTCAACTTAAAATATATATATATATATATATATATATATATATATATATATATATATATATATATATAATGGGCATAAGCTTGGCTGTACTTTTACATGGTAAAATGCAAGGAATATAAAAAACATTCACCTAGCCAGGTGAAGAGTCTTCAAGTTTGGACTTCACTAATTTTTATTAAGAGTGTTGTGAAATTTTTGCTGCCAAAATATGTTATTTATATAAATATATATTTATATATATATATATATACATACATACACACACAGTAATGTGTTTATTTCGATATGTAAACATCTGTTTATATCTGGTTTTGATAAGTATCACCCTTTTTTTTCATTGTAAGTGATACAAGAACAAGCCAGTATTTTTTTTTTTTCACATTTAACTACATTTTTAGCTATGAATCCTGAATTTTGATTTAATTTAATAACATTTTAGTAGTTTGAAATAATAAGGCATTTCAGGATTATCCTTTTACTTCAAAGATTTATTTTATTTTTGCCTAAATAATTTTTATTCTTACTATTTATTGTTTTATATTTGTGTAATGCAGGTCATATAAGAATGGCAGACTTGAAGTATGTATAGGTGACGGTGTCCTAGTTAACAACAGTGACAGCCTAGATGAGAAAAATGTGAAGCAGAATGCATATGTGGCACGGATACTGGATCTTTATGAAGATGGTCAGTGATATCAATACTGTCTCTAATAATAGTAAAATCAAATTTGTAAATATTTAAGACATTGTTAAACCCGAGTTTACCAAATCCTTAAAACATAAATTATTGTCTGGTACATGTAACTTTGGGATATTTTTACAAGTAATTTTATACTGTGTGTGTAGATGGCAGAAATGTTGCTGTAGTACAGTGGTACTGGCGCCACCATGAACTGCAATCTTGGGTCACCAGAAAAACTTACGGAGAAAAGGAGGTGCTCTTGAATCTGTGCAATTATGAACGGGAAATTGATATTGAATCAATTATTGACAAATGTGAAGTAAGTCAGAGTGGAGCCATTTATTATACTACTGTATAATAAATGTCCGTAATTATAATTTTGCAATAAAAATGTCAGTAATTATAATTTTGCAATAATGGGCATAAGCTTGGCTGTACTTTTACATGGTAATATGCAAGGAATATAAAAAACATTCACCTAGCCAGGTGAAGAGTCTTGGACTTCACTAATTTTTATTAAGAGTGTTGTGAAATTTTTGCTGCCAAAATACGTTATTTATATAAATGATTCCTAATTACTGGTATGGGCTCATCTTTGTCCTGTTTCCAGATTGTACAAGTAGCAGAAAATATGGACTCGGAGGTTGAAAAATGTACATCTGACACTGGGACCACAACATTTCTATTGAGGTATTCTTTTGATGGGAAAAAGTTACGTGCACTTACCTTATCCAACTTTGGAAGCACTAGCAATGGTAATACTAAATCGCCTTCTCTCATGAAATCATCAAAATCGAAGGGATCCAACAAGAAACCTAGTGGCAAAGAGAACAGTATGGCTGGCAAAGTAGATGGAGAACTGTATGAAGATGATAAAGTTTTAGATGATATGTCACTTGAAGACATTCAGTGCAAGCCAAGAAACAAAGTGACCTGCAAAGATACGGACATCCTTGTCTCACCTGTGAAGGGGAAGTCAAGAAAAAGTATAGGTACATACAGCAGTGCTTAGCAGAAGATGTTTGTCTATAAAGGATTTAAACCTATGACTATTTATATAAATATTTTAGTGTCAAAGGGAAAACAGTTTTACTATAATGAAAAGAACTCAAATGTAGCATGACTATAACTAGATGTTTTGNTATGAGGTACAAAAAATATGGTTCTATTGAG
Organism: Lingula anatina; assembly: GCF_001039355.2. Next base: position 608,933 of record NW_019775702.1, on the reverse strand, counting down.
ATCCAAACAATGAAGTCAAACAAGAGTAAGATTTGCTCAACATTTACACCATACTTACTTCCCATTCTGTCTTGCTGTTTCATCTTTCTAAAGTCATTGTAGAGTGGTTCTAGATATTTGTAACAGTCCAGTGAAGTCCCAATCAACCTCATATACAGTGCACCTAAAGCTCTGACATATCTGAAATAGAGTGAAGATATCTAAATGCTACCGATATTAACCATGCTGGATATTAGACATGTCCACAAGTATTTTATCTATGTCAAAAGATATTAGTATTATTATTATTATAATCATAATTTAAAAGCTACTGATTAAAAGGCAATCGAAAAAAGGGGGGATGTAAATCAAAGGCAAAATGTGAAATAATATTACAAACAACAAAATGTCATCATGAAATACATGATATATCTTACTTAAAATCTTCATTTCTGATGAACTCAACCACAATGTCTTTCTCAGGCTGTATCTGTAGCATCTTCAAGACCAGACAAAGGAACGGAGTGGGTTTTATATTACCACCAAACACCCCTCCTACATATTTCAACTCCATTGCTTTGTCGACCAAAAGCTCCGCTAGAAAAAAAGGTTAACACAAAATTATATAATCTAAACTTACTATGTTGTTCAAAACTTAAAGACAGAGCATTGTAACTGTAATGATTTGGTACGTGGAAATTAAAACATTGAATCACATCGGAAAAGGATGTTTCCAAATTACCAACAACATTTACAAAGTTTTCAGCTAAGGACACTTGTTTCTTTGCATTACATTACATTTGCATCTACATATTTTTCTTAATAATAATACTGTGAGCCCAGATTAATAGCTGAACTTTCTAGTTCTACCAGTAGCTTTCTACCCACTCAACATGTTCAAATTCTTAGACTGGTTAAAACCAAAGAAAAAATTACTAAACGAAGGACTTATTTTGTACCCATGTTTTATACCAGGACGAAGGCAACCCATGTTATCTGTCTCTATTACTGGTTATTTGGATTGGACAGTGCCCGAAAGGGGGTAGTTCTCGGCTTTCAATGCTAGATACCTAGCCGGCAAAAAGGCAGGGGGGGATACAATCAGATACATGTACCTGCGAACAAAGATAGCTTATTGAGGTTTTCAAGGGCAGTAATATGTAATCATACCTGTTAATGCAAAACACTCTTCTTTCCAGTATCTACATTCGTAAATTCTTGTCCGAATAATCTTTTCTACTAAATACTGTGGGTTTGTGCCTTTTATAGAAACAGCGTCTTTCACTGTTCGGTTCGCCATGATGCCTCTTTAAGCTCACGTTAGTTCTCGTGACCCAGTTATAACATCACTTGCAATACAATCATTTCGCTGCTTAAAACTGTTTAATGTGTCCATTTGAAGAAGCCTCCGATGCAATTTTGGGCTTTTTCATTACGTTTTATTGATACGAATAAGTAAGAAAGTACGCTTGGCTTCAAGCCATACTTCAAGTTAAACGTTACTACCATTAGATGGCGCTGAAATAGGACCGCGGGAAACTTTGTGTTGGTGAACGTCATGAAGAGATCACGCCGCTATTTTTCTCTGTCTCAGAGACAGATGCGTTCATTCACATGGGTTGGCAAAGGCGAAGTGAAGGATCGGCGTTTAGAAAACCGCCTTCATTACAGGTAGAGTACTGTCATTTTGTTTATCTTTGCAAATAAGCCACACGGAAATAATCGTGTTGGCAACCATTTTTAAAAGACCCAATAGTAATGTAAGGGAAGGGCCAACTATTAACACACGCACGCACACACACAAACACGCACAGAGCGAGAGAGAGAGAGAGAGAAGGGGTTGAGCTGTCTGTGCCATAAACTATTTGAATTAACACCATCCACAAGTAATTTGCACCTGAAAACCCCAGTATAAGCCTAATTCAACTTCAAATATACAGTATATATATATATATATATATATATATATATATATATATATATATATATATATATATATATATATATATATATACAGTAATGTGTTTATTTCGATATGTAAACATCTGTTTATATCTGTTTTTGATAAGTATCACCCTTTTTGTTCATTGTAAGTGATTCAAGAACAAGACAGTATTTTTTTTCACATTTAACTACATTTTTAGCTATGAATCCTGAATTTTGATTTAATTTAATAACATTTTAGTAGTTTGAAATAATAAGGCATTTCAGGATTATCCTTTTACTTCAAAGATTTATTTTATTTTTGCCTAAATTATTTTTATTCTTACTTTTTATTGTTTTATATTTGTGTAATGCAGGTCATATAAGAATGGCAGACTTGAAGTATGTATAGGTGATGGTGTCCTAGTTAACAACAGTGACAGCCTAGATGAGAAAAATGTGAAGCAGAATGCATATGTGGCACGGATACTGGATCTTTATGAAGATGGTCAGTGATATCAATACTGTCTCTAATAATAGTAAAATCAAATTTGTAAATATTTAAGACATTGTTAAACCTGAGTTTACTAAATCCTTAAAACATAAATTATTGTCTGGTACATGTAACTTTGGGATATTTTTACAAGTAATTTTATACTGTGTGTGTAGATGGCAGAAATGTTGCTGTAGTACAGTGGTATTGGCGCCACCATGAACTGCAATCTTGGGTCACCAGAAAAACTTACGGAGAAAAGGAGGTGCTCTTGAATCTGTGCAATTATGAACGGGAAATTGATATTGAATCAATTATTGACAAATGTGAAGTAAGTCAGAGTGGAGCCATTTATTATACTACTGTATAATAAATGTCCGTAATTATAATTTTGCAATAAAAATGTCAGTAATTATAATTTTGCAATAATGGGCATAAGCTTGGCTGTACTTTTACATGGTAATATGCAAGGAATATAAAAAACATTCACCTAGCCAGGTGAAGAGTCTTCAAGTTTGGACTTCACTAATTTTTATTAAGAGTGTTGTGAAATTTTTGCTGCCAAAATACGTTATTTATATAAATGATTCCTAATTACTGGTATGGGCTCATCTTTGTCCTGTTTCCAGATTGTACAAGTAGCAGAAAATATGGACTCGGAGGTTGAAAAATGTACATCTGACACTGGGACCACAACATTTCTATTGAGGTTTTCTTTTGATGGGAAAAAGTTACGTGCACTTACCTTATCCAACTTTGGAAGCACTAGCAATGGTAATACTAAATCGCCTTCTCTCATGAAATCATCAAAATCGAAGGGATCCAACAAGAAACCTAGTGGCAAAGAGAACAGTATGGCTGGCAAAGTAGATGGAGAACTGTATGAAGATGATAAAGTTTTAGATGATATGTCACTTGAAGACATTCAGTGCAAGCCAAGAAACAAAGTGACCTGCAAAGATACGGACATCCTTGTCTCACCTGTGAAGGGGAAGTCAAGAAAAAGTATAGGTACATACAGCAGTGCTTAGCAGAAGATGTTTGTCTATAAAGGATTTAAACCTATGACTATTTATATAAATATTTTAGTGTCAAAGCGAAAACAGTTTTACTATAATGAAAAGAACTCAAATGTAGCATGACTATAACAAGATGTTTTNAGTGCAAGCCAAGAAACAAAGTGACCTGCAAAGATACGGACATCCTTGTCTCACCTGTGAAGGGGAAGTCAAGAAAAAGTATAGGTACATACAGCAGTGCTTAGCAGAAGATGTTTGTCTATAAAGGATTTAAACCTATGACTATTTATATAAATATTTTAGTGTCAAAGGGAAAACAGTTTTACTATAATGAAAAGAACTCAAATGTAGCATGACTATAACTAGATGTTTTGTTTTTTTTTTCTTTACTATGCTGTTGTACATGTAAGGTTGCTCTTCAAAAGGTTCTATTGTTATCAAGTGCAGTAAACGTAATTTTCTCAGGCTCATAGCCAGCAGTTTCAAAAGGGGGGTTCTTTTTCTGAGAAAGTGGACTTTTTACCATGAAACCTTCATGTACCGAGATAAAAATTTACCCAGAGGGGACCTTTTTCTGGCAAAAAAAGGGTTCTTTCAAACCACCTCCCCCCCCCCCAAACCCTGCCCCCTAGCTACGACATGTATTTCTATATGCCTTGTCACCGCTCAGTACAATATTTTCAGATCTGAAGAGTCCTGTCATCAGTAAATACTACAGAGCATTCCGGACAGATGATGTAGCACAGTGTTTAGTAGATGATGACATCAGCGAGACTAACACAGATATTATCATGGATGATGACAGTGAGTTTGGGATAGAAAAAGTGGAAGAAAATAACTCCACAGTATCTAGTACTTCTGGGAAGACCAAAAGATCCAAGTCTCAGAAAGTGACAAAGAATGTCAAAAGTAAAGATTTTGAGCTTTTTACCTCTGTGACTCCATTGAGCTCCAAAAAACATGGCAACAGGAGGACTGAAGGTGATGAGCCTTGTGTAGCCTCCAATACTAAGAGGCCTTCCAGGAAGTCCACAGGTATGACAACCAAGCGTGAGGTCAGCCAGACTGAAGTGGAAGGCTCTCATAGTCCACCTAAAAGGGGGAAAACTTCCACAGACAGTGACCTGAATGTGAAGCCTGTGTCCAAGCGTAACAGCAGGAAGTCGTTGCCTTTCACAAAATCTGGGAAAAGTTGGCCAAATGTAATGTTAGAAAAGCTACCAGTTAGTTCGAGGGATTTGAAAAGTGCTACATTTGATGTCTCTCCAGAAAGAGTTGTTGCTAAAGTTCCATCTGGAAAAGAGTTTCCTATTACAGACCTTGGGAAGTCTGCACAGAGAAAGAAAAGCAGGTAAAAGCAATTGTTCTAGGTCACTGCTACCAGAGGGAACTTCAAATATCTGAACTTATTCATTTTAACCAATTGTCAGGAAGTAAATAGTTTTTGTTATAGGTTTCACATGAAATTAATACTAAATATTATTTTGACTTCGGTGAGCTGCTTATACTGTTTAATTGCATCTTAGTTTGTTTTGTCTGTGAGATCCATTTTTATGCTCTGTTCACAATTATTCATAACCCCTTCTCCCCTCCCACATCAAATCAGTTCTAGGAAAAAGAGAGTGTCTGATCCTTACTCATTTAAAAGTGATGATGACCAGGATTGTGATTTGAAGTCATTCAGAAATGGTTCAGTTTCTTCTGTGCAAAAGACAGCAAAAACTGCTAAGTCTAAGAACAGCAAAGCTATTGCAACTCCTAAAGGTGGCAAAGAGCCAACTACACCTAAAAATGCTAAACCTGCTGCAACACCCAGGGCAAGCAGGTGAGCTTTTGATGTGTATTGCATATCTAAATATTTTTCTCGAATTTCACAATCATTGATAAAATATGCTTTTTATGTAAGTGAATAAGAAATTGCTAGTACATTACTTACATTTGAAGTCTAAAACTATGTGTGTTAAGCTTAAACCTCTCCTCTCTTACAATTTTGACTGATTTTGTTATGAAATAGAGAAAACTTGTTTTTTACAGTCGAAAGAAGAAAGCGGTCAAGTACTTCCATAGTGACAATGACAGTGATAACAGCGATGCCAGTGTACATACCAAGAACCTCAGTGATAGCGATGATTCTGCAGAGGATTCGTTGGAGGGTTATGATTCCAAACCTAATTCCAGGAGGAAAAGTATGACAGGGAGAAAAGCCAGTAAAACACCTGTTAGGACTCCTGGAAAGCAGAGTTGTGCCAGGACTCCAAAGGTGAGGCTGGGAATCAGTGATTCATTGAGTCAGTGAGGCAGTGAGGCAGGAAATGACCATTATCAACAACAATATTTAAATATTTCTGCAGGAATAAACCAAGTTTTATTAATGAAACTTGACAGTTATTACGCAACTTGATACTAGATGTGTACCAGTACATTGTTTCATGCTGATTTTATAGTCTGTGCAAAGTTTAAAAATTGTTCCATAATGCAGTGACACAGTCCATATGTTTAGTATGTTTTCTCAGTATTTACTGTTTTTCTGATATATTCTTCTCTTTATAATCTTATGTTAAAGACTCCAAGAAGTAAGGCCACTCCATCCATCCCAAGCCGTGTCAAAGCTTGTGCCACACCCAGAACAGTACTGGAGCAAGCAAGAGCCAGGTAAGGGGGTTGAGTTGGCCGGTGGGGGTTACAGTGATCAACTAATTTGATAAAAGAAAGAAAAGAAAGGTTATTTTTCAGCTATTGCTTTACTTGTAGCAATATTGTACCCCTGGAGATTTGAAAATGTCAAATGGTTTGCATGTTTTTCAGACTTCATGTATCTGCTGTGCCAGAAACCCTGCCCTGCAGGGACCAGGAGTTCCAGGATATCTTCCAATTTGTGGATGGTCACATCTTAGATAAAACCAGTGGGTTAGTAGAAGAAGAAAAGAATTTGTACTTTGGGGTTCTTTGGAGATGAAATTGAAAGTATTAGATTATATTTTGGAGAGCATAATGACAATTTTTATTCAGATTTTATGAATACAGGTAATGTTATCACATTTTCCTGTTAGATTCTGTCTGTGTTTTCATTAGTCATAGTGTTGTTCTTTTCCAGTTGTATGTACATATCTGGTGTGCCAGGCACAGGGAAGACTGCCACTGTGCATGAAGTGATACGAGAACTACAACTACAGAGTAAGACTGATGAAGGGAATTCATTCCGCTTCATTGAACTCAACGGAATGAGACTGACAGACCCACATCAAGCCTATGTAGAGTTACTGAAGGTGACTTTTAATCTACAAACTACCACTAGCCACATAATGTTTACTTCCTGTCGTGATGCCAGTCAGTTGCCTTATTGGCTTTAGAATTTACCTTTATACAGCTTTCATTTACAGTGTCAATTACTCAGTTGTTGAAGCTTGCAAGCTATTACATGTGTAAACTTGAAATTTTTAGGTAGCACTACCTTGTTTCTTTTGTTTCAAGTTGTAAATCAACATGTTTTGAGCTTAGCACATTATTTTGCTCTTTTTTGGTTAAATTGGCTGACAACGTTGTTTTCTAGGAACTGACTGGAGCTAAGGCCACTCCTGACCATGCAGCTGCCCTGCTGGAAAAGAGGTTCAACACAGCAGCGCCCAGGAGAGAGACTGTTGTGCTACTGGTGGATGAGGTAATGTTGCTGATTGATAAATCCTGAAATTTGCATGACATATATGCTTGAAAATATGAGCTTTATATCTGATCATGATGTATCTTTTATTTAGTTGGATTTGCTGTGGACAAAAAAACAGAATGTGTTGTACAACATCTTTGATTGGCCCACCAAACCCCATGCCAGACTTATTGTGCTTGCTGTAGCCAATACCATGGATTTACCTGAGAGAATTATGATGAACAGAGTGTCCAGTAGACTAGTAAGTATTAAATCTCCACAATGTAACCAGTTTATCATTTAATAAGCTTTTTTTTCAACAATTGTGAGAATTCTTGCAGTTTGCTCAGATAGTGCAAGTATTAGACTTTTTTGTTTTTTTTTTTTTTGTCGTTTTGGCATTTCCAAAAACTCAACTTTGACACAGACAGTCACATCTTCAAACAGAAGAGGTTGGCAACATTAGATTTTTATTGCAATTTTAGGGTTTGACACGAATGACATTCCAGCCATACACACACAAGCAGCTTCAGGAGATAGTGTTATCAAGGATGAAGGGGGTGAAAGCCTTCAACGAAGATGCAATACAGTTGGCAGCCAGAAAAGTATGAGTTTTTCTTGGTCTCTAGATAGGAAGATAAAACAGAATTAGTTTTTTCTTGGAGACTAAATAACAGGAATCAACAATACTTTTCAGTCCACCATCTATAGACCTTGGAATGGTAATTTTGCACTGGAGTTCAAAGCCATGTTTTCAGTATAGTTGGTTTGACAGATGACTGAATCTATGTTGAGCTTTTTTACCAAACCATTACATAAAACACTAATTAGTGTTTTGAACCACTTCAAATTGTTTCATGTAAAAATTACTAATGTGTAGGTGGCAGCAGTGTCAGGTGATGCAAGAAGAGCCCTTGATATATGCAGGAGAGCCACAGAAATTGCAGAATTTCAAGCCAAGAAGAAGAACCAGCCAGGCCTAGTGGAGATGGAACATGTTGACACTGCCATCCAGGAAATGTTCTCATCACCAAAAATTGTAGCCATGAGGTAAAATATTTTACAAGCCAACTTTATTTTTGTGTAAAAAAATCTAACTAAACTTAGGTCTCAATCTTTAAAAAGTGACCAATTCTCTTGGACAAAAAGAAGGAAAAAGTTGTAGTCTATGACCTTTAATTAGATAAGGTCTACTTTAACTTTAGGAATGCCTCTGCACAGGAGCAGCTGTTCCTAAAGGCAGTGCTGGCAGAGTTCCAGAGGAGTGGACTGGAGGAGGCAGCCTTCTCCAAGATATTTAGACAGCACATAGCTCTCTGCAGGTTTGAAGGTAACTTTCTTTTTTTGTCTCAAAATGTAAGACCATCTAAGAACAGTTCAGATATTTTTGGTTGTCAATGTAACTTCACTTGCTTTATATAGCAACTTCAAACTTTGAATAAGTATGAAGCCAGCTGAGTGGTTTGCAGCAAAAAAATACATGAATAACTTTGCTGAAACATGTATATGAATGTTTCCCCTTCTACTGACAAACTATTTGTATGAAAAGTGTCATATTTCCTGCAGGCATTACTCCTCCCACTGCGTCAGAGGTAGCATCCATCTGCTCCCGCCTGGGAAGTTATCGTCTGCTGCTGGTAGAGAGTGGACGTAATGATTTGCACCAGAGAGTGCGCCTCAATGTCAGTCAGGACGACGTGGCCTATGCCCTAAGGACTGTCAGCGAAATTGAACAATAGAGATATGCCCCGTGATCAAGATGTCACATTTCCTCATTTCTTGGAACTTTCAGAAAATGTTTGCAATGAGAGTATTATTTTAGATCATCAAAGCAGTGTTAACAAAGTTGATATATGCCTGCTATATTAATTGTCAAGTATTAGCATAGAGTGCTGACTAAGAGGTTATGTACTTTCCATTTCCTGGAGATTGGAACGTCTTTCATTTTGGGGAATACATTTTTATCAACTTAACTTTGGAAAAAATGGGCTACAAGATGGAAGAACATTTCACTATATTGACTCTACTTTTAAATGTCCTAATCTTTTAAAACCGTCTTCAAAAAACTCAATGATGAATCAATTTTTGCCTTCACTGCAGTTTGGTTTTATAATTTTAATGAGCAAAGGGAGTATTTCAACTTATCTATCCCATTAAAAGAAAGAATATAATGTTGCTATTAAAAGGCTACAAACTGTATTTGAAATAAATACTTCAATTGTAAAACTTGTGTACAATAATACTTCCCTTCTTACAAATAAAAGATATCCAAGCAGATGCATGAACTCGACACATTTCAAACCAACTGTATTTCTAAAAGCACCAACAATAATATGGTATTACAATTGATGATAATTACAATGTACATATCACAGCATGTGTACACAATGCAAAAAATTGCCAGCAACTTTGTAAAATAATGCTTGTGGTTTTCATATTAGTGGCATGGTGGGATGGAAGAGTTTGTGGACATTGGCAGAAATGACCACAAGGCAGGTCTGCGTCCCTGACCCAATGGGACAAGCTATCAAGAAAAACCCGCACATACTCTCAGCCTTAAAGCATGATTTGATTGCTTTATCACAGACAACAGCTAAAATGTAGCTTTGCCTGTTCTATGAGAAAGAATTTTCTCTAAATTGCCCTTAAGACTTGTTTCAAGTTGATAGTAATGAACCAGTTCTTCAGAGGTTTTTTCTTTTTAATTACACATCCACACTTTTCAAGTCAACTTATTTTCCTTCTACAACTGTTTTAAAGAATAATAAAAACAACCAGAAGCAAGAAAAGAAGATCTTATGTCTTATCTGTCCCATCAACCACCAACTTCCTAAGTCTCACAGAGGCAGGCCGCCTATGACTAGGATTGGCTGAGGTTGGTGGAGATGGAGTCAAGATTGGGGACGGAGAACTCTGAGGGCTTGCTGGCAGGGAGCCAATTCTGATAAGTCTGTGTTTAGTCCTAAACGCAGAGGTATCAACCTCCCCTGAATGTCTTCTTTGTCCCTCACCCCTTGCACCATTGGAGGCTACCTCTAGGTAAGAATCACTGTTAGCAGACCCTGCACTGTCCATTCTGGTCAGCCGGGTCTTCCTGACCCCCTGGTCTGACCCAGGTCTGGACTCGGTGCTGGTGGTGGTCAGTGGAATGTCATGGGAGGCCTTCATGGGACCAGGCTGTCTTTTAGGTGAGCTAGGACTGGCTGGTAATGGCTTTAGGGGCTCTGGGACCCGCCTGATGTGAAACAAATGTTTTTACAATATGATTATGTGTGAACAATGTGACTTCTGATTACTGGTAGAAGACAGTGATACATTCATAGAAATAATAAAATGAGTAGAAATGTGTTTTACAACTTTCCTCTGTTCAACAGTGGGCAGTGCTTAACATACAATGTGATGAGTTATGTATTTGGTTAACATTTTTCAACAGCTGTTCTTAAAGAACACAAACTTACCTTGTCCCCACTGTAGGCTTAAACAACCCTGACTTGACCAGCCCTGGTCCACTTGCTTTAGGAACCACATCTGATAACAGCTCCTGCTCTAGATGACCTCTTTCTTTCTGAAGTTCTACAAAACATCAACATATATAAACAAAATTTTACTTTTGAGGCTATGTGTGAAAATCGGTCACAAAATGTTATTTGCATTTGTTTCTTAATTCAAAAATGTGTCCTTTGAAAGCATGTTACCTACAGTGCTCATATACTTCTGATTTGTCTTACCTGTGATTGAAGGCTCCTCAGCCTGAGCCTCATCTCTGTAGTCCACCTCTCCTTGAAGGCACTCCTGGAATTGCAGGTAACTTTCAAAGTTAAATATTTAGTAACTGTATACATTAGTTCCAAATTATGAAAATTAGGAGTTGTGACAGATGAAGTAGTACAGAGAAAAGTTATCTTTGCCCAGATCTTACCTGAGAGGGGACATTACCTTCAAGATATCTCCAGGGATGGGCACAAGGCAGATATTTCCAGGAAGGGACACATGTCAGGTATATCAAGTGATGGACATAAAGCAGTATCTCCAAGGATGGACATAGAGCAGATAACTCCAGGGATGGACAGAGGGCAGTATCTCCAGGGATGGACATAGAGCAGATAACTCCAGGGATGGACATAGAGCAGATAACTCCAGGGATGGACAGAGGGCAGTATCTCCAGGGATGGACAGAGGGCAGTATCTCCAGGGATGGACATAAAGCAGATATGTTTAGGGCTAGACAGAAGGCAGATATTTCAGGAAATGGGAACAAGACAGGTATATCCAGCGATGGCCAGAAGACAGTATCTCCAGAGATGGATATAGAGCAGATATCACCAGGGATGGACATAGAGCAGATATCACCAGGGATGACCAGAAGACAGTATCTCCAGAGATGGATATAGAGCAGATATCACCAGGGATGACCAGAAGACAGTATCTCCAGAGTTGGACAGAGGGCAGAGATCTCCGGTGGTCAGTGGTGAGAAATAATATGCTTAAAGTCATTTGAATGTGTACATTGTGCCAAAATGTGAATATTTTTCATCTGTCTCTTTGAAATTAATTAATTAAAAGAAGGACAGATGAGAACATCTCACCTGAAGGAAGGCTATATCTCTGAGCAATTGGTTAACTTCCTCTTCCATGGTTTCTCTGGAAATCACATCATGAAATGTTATCAAACTGTTATTCAGTGACTTTATTGTGGTAATATTCTTTTTTCAAAATCCTTAAAAACTATTGGTTCTCAACAAGTCTTACCTGATGCTTACATGTACTTTGACAGTGAATGTCATCATATTTTGCATTCTGTTCTTAACACTATCATTACATCATCTTCATAAACATTTACCTTAAATGAAGAACAACATCATCCAGTTTCAGTACATTCAGCTTATCATTCATAGACTCCACATCGTCACTCAGCGTGGAAGCTCTGGATAAGAATGAAAAGACGACCTCAGAAACAGATATGTGTACCAGCAATAGTAGATCAGGAAAATGCTACACACTCAACCAAAATGGGTATTCAAAATTACCAATACTGTGTGATTTTCACTGAGTTTCTATAAAAAACCGAAGTTTATTTTTTGCCATAAGCCCACAAAATAAGTTATCAAAAAGTTTGCAACACACAGGTCACAAAATGCATCTTCCATTTGCCTTATTATTTACAATAGCATAACACTAAAATACAGTGATGGTATAAATTCAGTTGCCATCCTGTGCAGCCCACCTGTCACTTGTTGGTGTGAGTCTAGTGAGTGGGGTTTCCCTGCCGTCACGTGAACTTCTGGCCGTTGAAGGGCGGGAAGAGGTCTCTGCACTACCTGGCCCTGGAATTTGACAAAGTTGTCGTACAATAAATATTTAAAAACTTTGAACCAGATGAAGTATTTTAATGTATCAAAATGTATTGAATACTTATTCAAATAAAGCTGAATTAATGTGATTATAGTATCTATTAATGTTAAAAGAACTTTAAATCATTGAAGAGCAACCAAAAAACAGTGCAATTTGGAACAATTTCACATACTTTTTTTGTCTAGTGCATACTCGATAACCTCTGTATTATGTCTTGACAGGACCAAAGACGGATCCCTGTAAATTGAAGTCTATATTAATTTAAAGCAAGAAAATATCAAATGAATTAATTTTGCTCCAGTTTTCCATATTTTCCAAGTGGGCGAATATCTTATGATAACACTAAAGATTAACAATAACATTTCATGTGACTGATTAATAAACAGCATGTTATCAAAAATCAATGTTAAAATGAAAGTTAAATTTATTAGAATATAGACAATGTCCTGCTGACCTTCCATTTTTCTGTGCTTTTTCCCTCAAGCTGTCAACAAAGAATTTGATTTCTTGTTTTAGCCTGTCTCTGACTAGTGGAGGCTCAAACATCTGAGATCTCTGTACTGTTTGGTTGGTATCATCTCTGTAATCTCGCCATATGTCCAGCAATGTATTCACCTGCCACATAGAACATGAGTCATGAACTTTACTTCTTTAAGTTATACATTATACCATTATTAACATTTCAATATCTGATTATTAAATTCAAAATATAATTTTACTTAATTAAAATTAATAATATATGCCAAAGTTTAGATATAAACAATGTTAAATCAAAATCATGCCTCCTCATGCAGCTCTAGGCTTTGTTCCACCAGGGACTCTCCCAGCATGTCCTTCACTTCCTCCTGCTCATGCTCTGGTACATGATGCTTTACCAGTTCCCACAGAGACAATGGAGGTTCATAGGCATACACGTCAAATGTACTGGCCATAATGGAGACTGATTAAAACCCACTCTGGTCTACATCTTGCCTTTTCTTTTTTTCTAGTGAAATTCTATAATACAAAACAATGGCCATGTCTATAACTATTGTACACTGCTGAACGATATGCATCAATATGAGAAGTCCTTTGACACAAAAAGAGAGAGAAACTTACACTAACACACTGTAAACTGTTACCTAGCTATCCACTACCATCTTCATGCTTAGATAAGTGAATGTAACAGGCAGTATGCTGTATCATCACCCATAAGGGCAGCAGTAAAATGCTTTAAAATAATGTTAAACTGAAAAAATAGAATTCTGAACCTGCTGACACTTTCCAATTGTGGTAGTTCCAGTCAAATATAGAAAAGAAGCTGCACATATCTGGCAAAATGTAACAGATGCTACCGGACAATATTTAGAGGGTTTTGGCTTTGCACTGAAAATCCTCTTTCAATTCAAAACATCACATTTACAGTTATAAATGTGCAACGCTTGCCATCAAATCTGCAAATTCAGATATGGATTTATGATAAAATAAATCAATTTTATTTAACACTCATTATAAAATACTTCCTTTCGATTAGATCCTTTGAACTCTTACCTTAAATGTGGCATTCAAAATAATGTGCATAGACTGACACCACATATAGTTTACATGTTGTCAAGGGTGCGCTGTCAGTTTCACATCCTCTCAAAAACAATCGAATTCTACCTTCTCTCGGTAAAGAAATCCAACAGGTTCTTACCTTTTAGCACCTAATGGATACCAAAATTCATCACTAGTCCATTGTGATAAAGATATAAAGACGTCTTTCGATGCTTCGCACGCCTGAATTTGCAGTATATTTCTCGCTCCGATTCACAATAATGGCGGCATGCGATCCCACAGTTCTTAGGAGAATCTTTTTCTGGACTCTAATTATAGGAGAGTCGCACCTGTCTCAGAAGTGGTCGCTTGTGCAATCATATGTGATATTACGCCAAATTTTCAAATAAAAAAGAAACAGGTTTTTGAAAAAGTAAATTCGATGCTGTTAAATGATAAGTTTTTTATGAATTTAACGGTACAAGTAAATTTACATTTCGGGATCGTAAAATGAGTTTTGTTTAAACGTTGAAGTAGAAAAAAGTCATCATATTACAAATTAATATATTTGCCTTTCTAATTTTTTATTCAAATGTAGGGAAGACCTTGGTGTGATCAGGAGCTTATTTTTAGAGCCAAGGGTGGCCTTTATTACTGTCCTAAAAATGTAAACATTCTTTTGCCAGAGAGGGCGCAGCGATCGCCAGCTGGTTCCTGTTCCCTGTGCTGCAGTGACAACATGGCTGCGGTAGGAGGAGGAGACGATGGCCCAAATTTAGAAGGTTTATCCGAAGAGGAAAAGCAGAAGTTGCTTGATGTCATAAAGCGAGCAAAGGTGTGTATCATCTAATTGCTACCTTGCTTAAATGGTGTTCAAAGTGGTACATATTTTCAACTGTGTTTGGGAATTACTAATGCATGCACACCGGCAACATTCCCCAATTAAGTCGGACTGTCCCCCAGTGTTAATCTTGAGTCTGACACCCTGGGGTTGGCATTACACTACTCCTTTGCCTGTATCTTTTATACTTCAACTTTTGCTAAATATCCAACAATTCTCTCAGTTCCTCGCCGCTTGAAAGCGGTTCATGGCCATTGGGGTTGTAGAATGGGGTTAAGTTTTGTTTCAATTTAATTTAAATTCTTTGTTTTAAAAAACAAAATAACATTTTCACCTAACCAAAGTAACAGATAATTTTAACGTTGATGAATTAACAAGATCTACCAAAGTAGATGTACTAGAAATTTTATTTTTTAAACATACCTTTTTATTGTAACATCTTTCTAATGTGATGACTGATGTTTACCCTAGTACATCTTAAAGGCATACACTTATGTTGCAACATTGGCTTGTTTAGAAAATGAAATTGATATCCACCATATACCTGTAACTACTCAAACATTGCTCTTTATGTCAAGTGACAATGTAACATCTAACTGCTTTATTGGCAGAAGGCTAATGAAAAAAGTCTTTAAAGCTTGTTTTGGGGCTGTATGTTTTTAACCATCATTATCAAAACTTAATTTATATTGATTATAGAGGGATGGTTGTATAAGCCTGTAGGCTGGAGGTTTGGGATGGTTTAAAAAAAAACCAACCTTTCTGTCTGCACAGAATCAATCTATGCCATTTCTTAAGTTGGGTCAACCGTAAGGACGGATAGCCCACTATTGCAAGCTGGCTACAGTCTGTTGCTTAACTGTCAAATTGAAGAGTTGGTCAAGAAAAAAAAATTGCATTAAAATATCATCTATAGTCCCTTTAATTGAAATCAAAATTAATTCTTTTTATTCATTATTGATTAATACAATATGTATGGGATCTATCTTTCTGGCCACTGTGTGTCTTAATCTACTAGTAGACTGCATATGAAAATGTTTGAACATATGTACTGTAAGTGTAACTTGAACTCATTACTGATTTGTATGTTTTAATTGATGATTCATGTTCTGATGCAATTCTTTTTTGCAGGAATTTGAAGTGGAAGAAGAGAAGCTGGTTCTCAGGTAAGGACCTTTTTTTAGTGTCTGAACATTAAGCTTTACTGCATCAAGTTATGACTCCACTGGAAACTACCAACAAAGTTTTGTTGGTAAATGCAGCCTAACATCCAGCACACTTTAAAGTTATTCATTAAAGCACATTCCATGCTCAGCAATTGGCAGTGTTCTAGTAGCATTGCTTGAATAAGCCCTTTTCCCTAACACTTAAGTTGTTTTTAAAGTTGATCTTAATAAACCTCTGGGTAAAACAGCTTCAGAAGATTTGATATAAGATTCTTAATCATTTTTATGAGAAAATGTTTGTAATATGAAAAAAATTAACTAATGATATACAACTTAAGGACTATATAAAATATGTGAAACTATCCATTTACTGTGTAGTTCTGAAGTCATTTCATCCAGCATTATTTACTTTTACTCCCAAAGCTGTTCAAGTTTACCTCCTGTTATAACTCCACATTAAAAATGGCATTAAAGAAAGTAGAAAAATGTAGTACTTCTGTACACTTTTATGAATTTTTTCTTTCTCTGTAACATTTCTCTAACAAAAGCCAGTTGCTTGTTTTTATATGAAAAATTGATTCCAGTGAATTTTTTATCACAGGTTTTATCTCTTTTATTGATTCCTAAAGGAATGACAACTCTTTTGGAGGGAGTTAAAACAATATTATCACTTCATCACTGAACAACTTGTCATTTTATTGATGTCCTCGAGCTCTTCCAGATAACAGTTACCACTTTGGTATTGATAGAAACATAGAGAATATGATGTGGATTTCTTGAGGTATTGACAGGATAAGTTATAATTTTTTTTAGTGGATCTTTGATAAACACTGGAGACGGTGTGATATTTGAAGTCTGTACAACATATGATAATGTAGCGTTAATGTTGGCACAGGTAATAGGATGGCAGTGGTACAGCTAATGATCTATACATATTGTGTATTCTAGGTAACTAACATATAAAGTTATGTATTTAGAAATAAATTTCTTGGATTATTCTGGCATACTTTTTGTTTTAGCTACAGTGTATGCTTCATATTTTCAGCACAATCAGATTTATCCAAGAATTTAACATTTTGTTAAGCCAGATTTTTTAGCATTTGGTAGATCGAGACTTAATGTGCTAATGGGATCCCAAAAATTCAGATATGATAAACTCAATAATGGGATAAAGCTGCAATATAATGAACATAATTAATTTATGCGTAGCAAACAAACAAAATATATGCACACACATTAATACACACATATATATATATATATATGGGGTAGAGTAGCTTTCTATGTAAAGGGTAGCATGTCATATATCACTTTTTTAGCTTGTAAATGTCACAGCACCAATCAATTTCTTGGAGGCAAATGCTACATATCTCTCCATTCTCCTCACATAATGTGCATTGGGTTGTATCAGGAGATGAGTCACAGCAGCATTGATACATTACTCCTGGGATACTCTCAGCCTCTGTTAGCCAGCAGAGCAGGGACACAGCGACCTGGAGAACCTGCTGGTGATTTCTGGGATAACTGCTTGTAATGTGTGAGAGAACTGCGAGGCTTTCCACATTGTAGAGATTTTTTTTCATGAGCTATTACTCAATGTATGTGTACCATACAATATGGATAATGAAACAGCAAAGATGGCTCATGGACTTCATTAGAAGGTGGGCTGTGTATTTTGTTATCAAGTTGTGTTTATTTCTAGTCACGTTGAGGCTGATATCATGGTAGGTGGGGTAATATTAGTTGTATTAAGGTCATTATTGAAGCTGGATTGGGTAATTGTATATAAATACTTTGAAGTTATCCATTGATATATTGAACACAGGCTCAGTGTAATTCAGCCCACCATGCAGCTGGGTTATGGATCAGGTATCTTATATATTCACCTAAACATTTTTTATGTCTCTTCCATCCCAGTTTACCACAAACCTTCATAGTCCCATTCACACCAAGAAAAAAGGCAACAAAACACATTGGTTCTTCAAGATTTGGCCCCAGTATCCTAATCATTTTAACAGCTAGTGTAACAAATTGTTGCCTGTGTTACATTTTATGACCTTAGGAGTAAAAAATATATATTAAATATTCAATAAGACTTATCATCTGAAATATTATGATTAATGAGTCAGCAAAAGTTATTGTTTACAAACAATGCTGCACAAATTGTGTTTGTGGGGTTGCAAAGAGGCATTCAATAAAAATCATCTTAAACATTTTTTATGTTGGTCCTTGTATCTTAGAATAAAGCTCAATCTCTATATGTATGGTCTGAAGCTGATAGTCAAATCTCCACTGCATTAGCCATATTCTAAGACTGGCATTGTTTCAAAACATCTAGATGGCTTGATCAGATGGCTACAGCATTGTACCTACCAGTATGGTCTAAAATAAATTATTTCATGTTTCTGATTATTATTAAACATTTAAGTTGATGGTCAAGTATTACATTTCCTAATGTGGGTTTCATAAGATACCTTTTTTTTACTGTTTGGCACCTTTCTAGCTAGAATTAACTTAATTCTGTAAAGATAATCTTCACGTAACACGTACAGGATGAATATGGAATTAATGCATCTCCACAAATTAGCATCTTTCTGAATTGCTAAGATTACATCCTGCTTTCTATAAATGCGGATAATGATGTCAGCAAGTTAAATGATAGGAATGTAATATACAGAGTGATTAGTTCTGAGGTTTGTTACTAAGTAATCTTAATGCAACTATGACGTACATTTGCAAACTCCTTGTGTTCGTATGTTGGCTTAAGCTAAATTTAGCCAGGGATCTGTGAGGTTAGAATGACTTGTCTGTGGTTGATTTTCTTTAAAAAATTTTGCACATTTTTCATTGGCATTTATTGAATGTTGTACAGAAAATTTAGATCTGTTTATCTCACCCAATTTAAAGGGCAATTTCATTATTCACAATAAATGAATGAATAAACAGACATTTCTAGATGACATGTAAATATCAACAGATGTACAGTAGTATTGCCTGATTTCCAAGTCATGTTTATCAGATCATGTAACATGCTGTATTTTCCAGGTAGTTCTTTGATATTGGTCAATTATCATATAAATCAGATTATCTAATCTGCTGTGCTTTCTAGACAGTTCTTTGATATTGGTCCATATGATCCTATATATCAGACCATGTTCTATGCTGTGTTTTCCAGGCAGCCTCTGGAAGGTGTGCTCTGTAAATACACCAATGTGATGAAAGGCTGGCAATTCCGCTGGTTTGTGCTGGTGCCAGAGACGGGAATGTTGGAGTATTATGAGGTAGAACAGGAAATAATACTAGTACTGCTAGCCCCATCACAGCTTGTTAAAGATTTTGATTGTCATGAAACAAGTGAAACTTAAAGTGCTTTATGATAGTAATCTTTTTATGAATTACGTTGATTTACATCTTTAGAAAGAAATGTTATATCTATTTTTTTAATTTTTTAGTTTATTTATTCTTTTTTTTCCTTTGGCCATTTTTTATGATATTGACTATGAGTCCCAACATAACATTTTTTAAATAAGTATTGTCATGTTGTTATTATTTCAGAAAGAAGAACACAAAAAAGTGCAAAGACCGAGAGGAAGTGTGCATTTAGCGGTATGCATGCTAGTATTTTGTTCATTTTTTTATTTGAAATATATTTCCTTAGAATTTTTTTTTTCAATATAAGATTTCATTACTATTCTATTCCTGTTTCAAACCTATATATTTTGTCATGTAATATGAAAGCACGTTGAGGTTTTGCCTCTGAGAAAGGAAAAAATGTAACTGTCCCTTTCAAAAGCTGGATATCATCATTTAACAAGACCTGAAATACTATTGTAATATCTTTGGGAATTGCAGTCACCCAGGGGGATGCTGACTCCTGCAATAATGGCTGTTAATGCTTTATTTACAGGGTGCAGTGATTTCCCCTTCAGATGAAGACTCACAGACATTTAATGTGAATGCTGCAAATACAGAAATATATAGGTTACGTGGTAAGTTACTTGTTGTATTTAAAACTTCATGATGGGGGGGGGGGGGGGGGATTGTACTTCAGATGATGAAGTACAATTACAAAGTAAAAAAAGCTTACTTTTTACTTAGTAGGGTTTTATTTTTAAGCACTTAAAGAAGTACAAACACAAAAACATTAGAGGTTGTTAATTTTTATATCTGAGGATGGCATGGTGGTGTGGTTGTATAGGTGAAAAAGTCTGCTCAGTTGACAACCTAATTTCTCCACTTTCAAGTGAAATAAGCCCCCATGCAGGCAATTAAATAAATAATTATGTCTAAATAATTTTATACTAAAAATTTTAACAAGTTTTCAGACATGTTTATTGGATATGAAATCAATTTGAGTATGATATTTTTGAAGAAAGATTCTTAAAATCTTCATAATGGTGAACAATGAAATACAATGTCATGGCACAACATATAGGTCATGTAAAATGATGATGTACACAGTTCCAATTGTGTGATTCCTACTTTGCAATTTGGTTTCAAATGTTTGACAGAAATGATTACTGACTCAATGGCTCTGGGTCAGAGATTTGTTAGCTGGTTAAACCGGTTAAATATTTTTCCTACTGGCTCAAATGGTTTGTAATGTTCTCTACTCTATTATGTGATACACAAATAAGTATTTATAGCATTGCATGTGCAACATTTCGATAAACAATTGAGAGCTTGGATCAATCTTGCTGATTGTATATTAATTTAGTGAACTTGCTAAAAAAAGACCCCCATTTAATTAGCAAAAGTAAATTCTTGATAGATAATACATTTGTTTTTCTACCTTTAACAGTTCAGTGGTCAGAGAATGTCAGCATGCCCTAGCTGTAGTTTATATTTGAAGAGATGGTTTTGTAACAGTTAGATGTACAAATGTCAAACAAGGTATAAATCTTCATTTTGGTCATGTTATTTTATTTCAGCTTCAGATGCAAAGGAAAGAGTTCACTGGGTGAACAGGTTGAGGGCTGTAGCAGAATATCACAGTAATAACATAGCACAGGTATATGCTTGAATCTCTCTTTCTCTTTTTCTTGCTGTCTTTATGTGTCTTTGAACAAGCATGTGTTATTAATCTTTCAACATATAGCATGAGAGTTAAGATAAGTTTTTTTCTCAACCAAACCAGAGGCACCATAAAAGCTACTCCAAGTAGCAGTAATAGATCACAGTACAAATAGATCACAGTACAACACAATACAACACAATAAGTTTTATTTCATTTCGGGTAAAGGTTGAAGGGAAACATTAGCTTTGCAGCTATTCAATGACAGCGGAAAGCTGCTCACTTTCAGCAATTGTATTGTTAAAATATATTTGATTTGTTAATGAAATCTCTAACTATTCAAGGTGTTTACAGTTTTCTCTGAATTGTAAGAAGATACTTAAAAATTTCTCACTTATCTTGTCTGTGGTAACTATACCGTGTTATAAGTGATGGCTTGTCTTTCCAGAATGCGCCACCAATCTACAGACACGAATCTAGAACACATTCCTTTGCTCAAGAAACACTGCCTTCTGTAAACAAAAGGCCAAGTTCTTATGGAGATTTATATGACAATCAGCCCTCCACCACAGTGACTGTCAGGTAGGAATGGCAAACATTTTGTCTGAACTGAATTTTTGTTTTACTTCAAGACTTAGTCTCCTTTGCCAAAATATGATGATACTGATCATTGCCCCACTGTTTCAGATCACATCATAAGACTGTGACTACTGTCCCCTCGCCAGATCCTCTACACAACGTGAAGGAGGTGTTGTCTCAGGTCACAGATCACGAAGAAGAACTGGTGGACAAAATGGAGGTATGCACAGGGTGCAGCTAGGTCTTTCAAATAGTAGGCTAATTACTGCGTGCATATTGCATAATTATCACTCTTACTCTCATGTATGTATATATGTATGTATGTATGTATGTATGTATGTATGTATGTATGTATAGCTGTGCATGCAATTGCATACTTGTTCAAATAAGACTGCTGATGTATATTTATAGCACAGAAAGAAATAAGGAAAAGCTGTTCAAATATCAATTTTAGGGAAATATGAAACAATGCCCTTAATATCTCTCTAACTTTTACTATTTGAAAGTATATGGTGGTGTATGGTTGGGGTTTGAGGCAAAAATTTGACTTTAAATGCATTATCAATATTTAAGTTATGCCATGATTCACCTGATTCCCTGAGAACAGCCAGGTCAGATTTGTTTGATTATCCAGCAAAGTTTTCAGTGGTTTGTGTAAATTAATGATGAGCTCTACCGAGTTCCTCCGTCCCTCCGGTACATGAGATGGACTTCCTGCTCTGTTGTAGTTGATTTGATCTGGAATTGGAAGACATTAATATTTAATTGGGTTGTGTCTGAGAGAGATGTAGATCTGTTTTCTGTGTCTATTTGTGTTTTCTGAATTCCAGATATAGATTTTCCCCAACCTATGTCGCATCTATTGATTTATAGGTGTTTGGTGGTCTGTATGAACTTTGGATTTTTTTTTTTTTTTTGTCTTCTTTTTAAGTGAAGATTGTGGCCCATCATAATGCATGAATAAAGAGTACTAAAAACAAGTGATGGCAAAATCTGTTTGATAATCCTGCTTCTCTTGTTATCTCTGAAGTGATCAAAATGTTTGCTGGAAATTATCATTTAGTCATTTTTAGGCACAAGAAAGGTAGCGATGTTCTCCTTTAAATGTATTCCAGTTTATAAAAATAGATATCAGTAAGAATCCAGTATCCTGATTTGACCTTGGTTCCACCCCCACCCCAGAATTCTTTCCTCTTGAAATGTGTTGCTATGGTTACAGGTTAAAGTTTAAATATTTCTTAGCCTAATTTCCAAAATGCTTCTGCTCTATGCAAAACATTGCCTTTAAATTTTTTGCAAAAGTTGAAATAATGGAAAAATAATATATTTTGGCATTAATACACTGCATTATAAGGCACAGTCAAATGTGAGACAAACAGCATATTTTTCATTAAATCACAATCAGTGTAGAGTATAACTTAATACCTATTGGAAGATATCGGGATATTTGAAATTGTTGAAAAAAGTGTTGCCATATATTTTAGAAGAGACTGTTAAATTAAAACTCAGCTCCAGCAGACAACACACCTTCAATGACGAGAATGATGACATGTTTTCACTGACAACACTAGTATCAAAACCTTTTCAGAAAAAAATAAAGAAAATGTATTGTAATCAAATTCTTTTGATTTTGATTATAGTAGTTATGTCACCGGTCTTAATGAGTGAGTAGGTTGCAAAACTGAGTGCTGTTATTAATTGTGGAGTGCAACTTTGCATTCTATTGTCTAAATAGACCAAGTGTGATATGTACTCATCATATGTATTTTAATAATTACATTTCACATAAAAGTATTGATTTAAAATCTAAATGGCACTCCTATCCTTGGTCCTTAATTCTTCATACTCTTTATACTTTACATTTTATATTATTCTTATGCTGAAAGGATAAAAGGAAAGTTGACATATTGTTTACTTTTGATAAATGGACTGTTGGATTTCCAAGAGTGAAGTACAGTCTGTTGTAATTTAAGAGTTTTGCTTTCCACCATGGTGACAACATTATTGATGCAATAGGTTGAGGCCCCAGGTTTCCTTTTCTTGAATTAATTTGAATAATTGATGGGAACCTGTCATAATGTTCTCCTTGGTCACCACTGTGGGCTCTCTCTTTCATCTCTCCTGATTAATTTGATCTCTATGGTGAAACAGCTGTGAGCCACAGGGATTGGCATCATATTTGAACCAGACTTTGATTTTGGATGCTGTGCCGTGACATCAGGCTTATAATCATTTAATACTGTGGGGATTCAATTCAATTCTGACTTTTCCTGGTTTTAGCTCTTGTGGAACAGGCAGTGATGTATGTATTGCAAGTACTTCAATGATTTTATGGTGTTGTGTTTGCAACTTAGTTTTTTGTCAGAGACTTATAAGTATTCACCTAACCTAACATATTTTCTACCTGAAGTCTAAAATTTTCATCATTGTGGTGACGATTTCTTGTTGTGTTCTGCTGCCTGCCTTTTACAAAGGTGAGTTTCAGTGGGTTTTGCTTTAGTTTGATTTCTATGCTTTGACTCAGGACAGCTAGGTTCTGCTTTAACAAACCTTTCAGATTGATAGTGTTTAAGTACAGGGGTGGTAAGGGATTGAAGTGTGTCCCTTCTTTTGAGTTTTAATCATATTGCAGTCAGAGAAAAAATAAAATTGGACATAAAAGAACAAGGGTATGTGGAACGATTATAATTTATCCTAGGCATAAATTGTTGAGCTGTTAAATTGCCTTGTAACTGAAAAGTTGATTGGGGAGGGCAATTAATATAATAGTAATTAATATAATATTTCCTTAGATGGATCTTGAAATTTAAGATGACATCTTAAGATTTCTTTTCTTTTCTTGGGTGATTTTGGGTTGTTATAGCAGCACGTCACAATCTGATTTGTTGAGATTTGCATCACATAGTTATTATCATTCTGAACAAAGTAAAGATTACAGCAAGATTTGAAAGCTTGCATGGATTCAGGGTGTACATGTAGGTGTTATGAAGCCAATTTGCTCCAATTTTCACAGAGGATATAGCAGTTACTTGCTTGAAATAAGAGACCTATTTACATCTGAAGCAATTAGCACCTTTATATTCCATATCCTCTGTAAATAAAGATGAACCTGTTCATTTGAATACATGGTTTAAAAAATCAATATCATTAGGTGCAGAACATGATATTCTAATCTGTAAGCAACAGCGCTCTGACGGGAAACAGGTGAGAGGGGTCCTCATTAAGTTTATCTTCTCTTAAGTTTGTGTTGTAGACAGAGGTAAGGTGTACTTGACTGCTTGAAGGGGGATTTGGAGGAAACCTTTAGATGGAAATATCATTAAATATCCATTGAGATAAGATATTGATGTTCACTGGGAAACAAGGCTGTTACATGTAGCTAAGGGATTGTTTTGTCATGTGGGAGGTATATGCTGTTAAAAAAAAACATCCTGGATACCTTATGATGGTTTTGTTTTAATAGAAGTATATTGCATCAAGAGGTTATTAATGTGTAATATAAGACTGATCTTTTCATGTTTTAACTCCGGATCCCAGTGTCTGAGAAAAAGGACATGAACATGACCACGCCACTTTGTTGATCTGGAAAGTGATTTGGGGGTTTAGGTTGCAGTCTAATACAGTAATAGACCAAAGCAATGAGGCCGTGTCATTTTCGTCCATTTCAGTGAATTTTTTATGTTCTTAAGAGCTGGAAATCAATATGATCATGTTGCATTTATCACTTTCATTATGTCACTATTGTCTGTCATGAAACAGACAAATGTGAAGGCTTCACATTGTGCTTTGTTACAATGTATCATAGATGGTACACTCACATGCAATATTATTTTCTATTTTTAGGAACTTCCCAGCTCAGGTCACTTTCTGAACTCTCTGGATAAGGTAAAGGGCAATTTGACTATATAATATACCCAATAGTCCACCCATCAGATACAGTATCTGGCTTGGAAAATAATGACATAATTTCAATATGTAAAAAGGGTTTACTTCAACTAAGATTTAAATAAATACCAGACTAAAAATTTTTTTTAGGAAATCCTGTTATTAAAAGCCACCTCAAAAGCTACAGTTCTATGCTTGGAGCAGTGTATGAACATGTTACAACAACAAGCTAGTGGAGTCCACGCGGGCAGAGGATTGGACTGGTGAGTTTGCTAAAATTATATTTTTGTGCTATTTCTAAGTTTTCACAGTATTGATTGCCATAACAAGTTTTTTTAGCATGATTGTGCTAATTGCTTTACCCTGTTTTTCCAGTAAAATTGTGTTGATTCTTATTTCTAAGTCTCCACGTGTGAAATGTGTTGATTGCAGTTTCCAGTTTTCCCAGCATGAATTTTTCCCAGTATCAATTGTTGGTTGTAATTTCCAGGTCTCCCAATATGAAGTCCAGGTCCAGCACCAGAAGCAGCTCTGTGTCGTCTATCATCAAAGAGAACCTGCTACCTCTAGAGCAGCAAAGTATAACAGGTAAGATGTGCAAGCTTGGCATACTGTTGTGAAGAAATGGAATCTAATGTTTTGGTCTTCTTTGAAGCAGTGTTGATTTTGTGTAAATAATTTACTTCTCACAGTGGTTATGGATGACATCTTTTCAAAACGACCAGTCTAAATTGCTGTAATAAATGTGATAAATGAAGGTAATTATGATCTGTTATTATCTATAATTACTATAGCTCACCTTATATTTGCAGTCCCAGTCAACCATGATGACGATGTATCAGATGAACATGGCTACACGGACACAGACCTGGGAGGAGTGGAGGAACATAAAAGTGTCATTCTACATTTATTATCACAGTTGAAGTTGGGAATGGATCTTACTCGGGTAGGTTTTTGTGTGCATCCTTACATGGATGAGTTGTAGTCTTGGTTCTTTGACATAAATACCCCCATTGTGGTTGTAATCTGGGTGCATTGACATAAATACCCCCATTGTGGTTGTAATCTGGGTGCATTGATATAAATACCCACATTATGGTTGTAATCTGGGTGCCTTGCCATGAATGCCCACATTATGGTTGTAATCTGGGTGCCTTGCCATGAATGCCCACATTATGGTTGTAATCTGGGTGCCTTGCCATGAATGCCCACATTATGGTTGTAATCTGGGTGCCTTGGCATGAATACCCACATTTGGTTTGAACATGGTTGTTGCGGCAGAGATGGTTAACTTTTTTATGTTTTAATATTATAAGTTATGCAGCATTCTAACATATATTTTATTTTCAATCATCTTATTTTCAGGTGGTGCTGCCGACATTTATTTTAGAAAAGAGGTCATTATTAGAAATGTTTGCAGACTGTATGGCTCATCCAGATATATTTGCAAAGTAAGTGAACTTAAGGCACATGGCAGTGAAAATTTGTTTTGAAATGTAACACAAACAAAGACTTATAATCACTAGGTGTTTAATTTATAGTATGAGATCATAAAAGTAAGGTCTAAAATTACTTCATTTTGGAAATGAATTTATATGAGATTGAGGAGAGTTGGAACCACCTAAATTGGAATGCAAGTCTAGCTTTCATGGCAAATTCATTTGAGGTGAATTATTGACCCTGACATCTTTGAAGAATTCTTAGAACTCCATTACTCAAGAATTGTTTTAGCCAGAAAATGTGTACAGCATCATGAAGTGGAAATTTACCCGAATATGACACACTGAATGTTGTAGAATTCCAGACTGCACAGATCCAGAAAGTCGAATGCTCCAAGTGGTGGAGTGGTACCTGACCTCATTCCACGCTGCACGCCAGGGTTCAGTTGCTAAGAAACCGTACAATCCAATCATTGGAGAAACATTTCACTGTTCCTGGGACATCCCACAGACGCTGGGGGATGACACACAATCTGACAATATAAGATTGACATACTGTGCTGAGCAGGTGTCTCATCATCCTCCTAGTATGTAGATTTACATTTTAACATGTCTCATAACACCTGCATGCACATAATTGTGACATATGGAAAAAATAAAAAAGATTTTGACAACAGCATATTGGATATTTACTGCAATTCTTTAATTTTGAACAGTTTTATGCTTATCATAACAGGTGAAATTACCTTTGTTGATATCTCAAGATGTCACATCTTGTGAAATCTCGTTTTTAGCATCTTTCAGTTAGATTTGTCTCATTAAAAAGAATTAAAATGGGTCTTTCTTGTAGTTTCAGCATTTTATTTTGAATGTCCAAAGAAAAATATGTATGTGAACGCCTCCATTTGGACCAAGTCCAAGTTTATGGGAATGTCTATAGGTGTAGTTATGGTAGGAAAAGGTGAGGAATCGGTGTTTGTCTTTAATGCTGATATAAAAAAAACACATGTTAGCCATATTATTTTCTTTGGAGTGGCTCTTATATTCTCCAGCTTTGAAAACATGGGTGATGCTCCAATTTTCTGCAAGGATTGGACTTTCAAATTAAGTTGTGTTGTTGCAATGTTGTATGCTGTTTTTTAAATTTTTTTTTCAAGTACTATTATTTATTTGTTTTTATCTATGGTAGAGCACAATGAGGACTATGTATTTACAACTCCAGTGATTTTCTCTCTGGTAGAGCTCTTAGTTAGGACTATGCATTTACAATTTCAGTGACTTTATCTCTGGTAGAACACAATGAGGACTATGTGTTTAGCCTGCCGAGTGCCTATGCCAGGTCCATTCTGACCTATCCCTGGGTGGAGCTTGGTGATAGAGTGACTATCACATGTCAGCAGACTGGATATGCAGCTGCTATAGTGTTTCATACTAAGGTAATACATTGGTGCCCCATCATTGAAATTCATAATCAAGTTTATAAATCAAAATTATACATTTATGTTATGTGTCAAAGGCTTAAAAGGCTTGCAGTATGGTATTCAGTTATGCACACAGGCTTAATAGAAAGGTTTATGAATCTTTACACTACATGTAGGTTGGACTTTATCAGTGTAAAAATTAATTCGCAACTGTGACTTTAGACGGATTTCATTGGAAAATGGATCCCAGTAGTTAAAAAATTACCTTCAGGTCACTTTTCTTCTAGCCCTTTTATGGTGGCAAACTGCATCGAGTTTCAGCTGAAGTAAAGAACCCAGAGGGCACTGTGATATGTAAAGTAAATGGGGACTGGAATGGGACTATGGAGTTCACCAATACCTCAGCTGTAAGTACTGCTTGTCACATGCACACTGGACACTGCCACATGAAGTGATTAGAGAGTAAGATGTGAATCTTTCAATTTCACAACAATCCCAGACACTGCTCAGCTTAAACATTTTTCTGTCGTCAACATTTTCATTTTTTACATCATACCTCGGGCATTTTATAAACACGTTTAAATTGGTGGACTGTGAATATTTCAGGGCACCAGTAAGGTTATAGATGTTAGTAAGCTGGAGATCAAGAGAAAGAAGGTGCGACCCATGAGCAAACTGGGAGATTTTGAATCCAGGAAATTATGGCAGCATGTCACCAATGCTTTGAAGTTAGGGGATATTGAGACTGCCACGGAACACAAAAGATTTGTGAGTTCTCTCAAAACTTAAAGCATTGTTGTCCAAAAACTGTCAAAGATCCTTTACACGTAAAAAGACCTAAATTAGAACCATCGTGAGATGAAATTTGTTTTTGGAGAATTGTATATTTTGTGATCCGTTTTCCTTTTGTAAGCAGTAATGTGATTCTGTTCTAGCTGGAAGAGAGACAAAGAGAAGGTGAGAAATACAGAAAGGAGACTAATACCCCATTTGCAGCAAAGGTAAAATGTCATTTTTTGTAGAAGTTGTTTAGTTAGTTTCAGGATTGTTTAAAGTCTCATAGGATTCTATTTGACTCTTTAAGTGTAAAGATTGGCTGAAAATTACTTGTAACTTAAAGTTTTACTCTATAAATTGAATGGGCATGACACAAGAACCTTGCTAGTGGGAAATTAAACTTTTTTCACCTATTTTGTCATTTATCCAATTTTTAAGTGGGAGAACTAGACTCAGATGGCATGTTTTTTTCTTCATGAAAATTATTATTTTATTTTATTTTCATACTTTGCTCCCTTTCAGTATTTCAACAAAGAGGGAGATGTGTGGGTGTATAAAAAGACTTTGAAGAAGTAACAGATAAAAGCTACATCCAAAGTATACCAAGCCAGGCTCCTTGGTATAAAGCACCTGCTGTGGTGCTGCTGGTGCTGACATCTGTTGGTGGAATAGAAAATCAATCTCAGCAAGGGTATGCCATCATGTCCTCTGTGGTAAAAGGATGAGATGGTGTATGTGGCAAGCAAGCCTATTTATTTACTTCAGGTCCATATTGTACGTGCACAGTGAAGTATAGAATTATCAAGTGTTACATGTTATGTGAATTTTACAGATACCACAGTTGTTTAAGATTATGAAAAATGCCAAATAAATGAGGAAGTGATGTTTGTTATATTTTATGTACATTGCTAAAAATAATTTATATTTTTCCATAAACACCCTAAAGACCACAGCTAATAAAAAGCTGCTGGCATAGGATTAGACATACATTGAAGATTACCGAGAGTTTGTATGTAGAAATGATAGCAAATGTTGTCACATTGTGCTAAAGTTTAGAGACTGAAGACACTCCTGATGTATATGTAGAACTATTATGCCCATAAAGCATCACAGTATGTTTCAATATATGTACATAGTAGACAAAAAAGTGCCACTTAGCAATTGCATTCAATCAATTTCTTGGTACCATTTTCTGCATTAAACCAATTCTCTGGGGGATCTAAAATATTTACAAGCAACTGATTACATGTGCTGCTGAAGTAGCTTGCTGAATATTTAAAATAGGTTATTGGGAGCAGAACACATGATACTGTTGCAAGTAATGGCCTTTACCCTTGTGCTTGTGTACTGTGAGACAAACTGATTAAGAAAGGAAAAGCAGTTTGATTTTGGGAAAGAAATGTACAAACTGTAAGCCTTTTGGGATATAAGGATTCAAGTGAGTGACTTGTTATATCAAAATATATGATTGAGGGAGATTCAAATATGCCTTCATCTCTGTTCTAGCTACAGGATCTATATCTCACCAGATGTGGCATGGGTAGTTAGTATCACAGGTCAAACACATAGCTGATGTAGTGCAGTGGTTCACAGTATAGGCATATCATGGGATGTAGGTTTCCCAACTTCCCTTTCATGTTAAATATTCAGTCTTGTAACACAAGATTATGCTAAATCAAAATTGTTCTTTTTTTTTAAGTCTTGAATATGTGCAACACATTATATTTAAGTTCAGTACTTGAAGCACACCATTTTTTTTCATTGGGGGGAGGGGGGAATACTGGAAACTCACCTCTGTTATAAATAGATACATGCAGAGACAGTATCAGAGAGCTTGGATAGAGGCAAGTCACTTCCAGTTCTTTGAAACTCTGGGTGAGGTGGAGAGCAAAATTCTTAGTACGTAATGTCTCTTGTACCTTTTTAGTAAATAATGAAGCTCGTCATAGGTAACTGTGAAACATGCTATTTCTTGTAATAACATATTTGTAGAATATAATTAGTATCCTTGGGGGGATATAAAATACCTGTTAGTTCAGTAGCACTAGTATCAGACTAAATAGAGCTCCTGGCTGAAATATTATTAATGTCAGTTACTGAACTGTTTGGATGTGGGGGGGGGGATGCTTTGTGTATAAATGTGCAATAATGTGTGCATGCTAGTGTAGAAGTTATATTAAAGCAATAACAGTTGACATAAATGGACAAAGAAAGAGGTGATCAAATTATTAAGTTTCTGCAAAATAAAGAACTATTGTATTTTACAATTTAGTGTTCAGAGAGTACTCTTTATATCATCTTATAAACAGTGGGTTGACATGAAAAACCTTAAGATCAATTGTTTTAAAAATTGCACTTTATTAAAAACTTTGGTCCTTACTTTATGCTCTGCATTGACAGGACTATCTATGGCACACACAATACAACATTTTCACTTCGTAAATAACTTTCTACAAAAATTAATTAGGATGATATTGAAAATTCACAAATGAAACCAGTGAAATGTTTTAAATGGAAAAATTTGTACATGTCCTTAAGATTAAATAAGTATTAGAAATAACACGAGTAAATTGGCACCTAAGAAATTATTCCTAATTTCTATCACATATTCTTAAAAAGCTCCTCAGATGTAGTGGCTAGATTTTTTTTTTTCACTATCCATCTTATTTAATTCTGTTATGTGCTGGGTGTCTGGCTCATGAAATCTGCCCTCCATCACTATATAGCTTGTACACAAGCTGCAAAGAAATTTTTTTTAAATTTTACATGAAATAGATGGTTTTAATTTCCATAATAACTACACAGTCCAAACATTGCAACTTACCTCGTCTGTTACTTGGTCATTAACTGTTAAATTAGCCAATATTAAATTATTCACTGCATGGCACTCATGGCGTAAATTTTATCTAGCAAGTTAAAAATGACCACATAATGATAATTTACCTCAGATCTTAAGAAAGAGCTTGGAACTTACACTTTTAAACTTCTGAGCCAATCCTTCTACAAACTGTTGTGGGGTCTTCCCATGGGGCACCATGGTGTTCAGCTCTCTTCCTTCAACACGGCTTCATACTCTGCAAGCCTGTCAGAGGGAAGCAGGTCCTCCAGTGGATCCATCTAAAGGAACATAAAACTCCTTGTATATAGATATATTAAGAGAGAGAGATGCAGAAACTGGAAGTGAGAGAGAGACAGAGAGTTCCAACGTACCGTTTTCATTCTTTCCTTCATTTCCTGCTCTCTCCTTGTATCACAGATGAATGCAAACACAGACGCTCCTTCCAGATACTTCACCTGAAAGATGGGATAAACACAATAATAATCATTTCAAGGATAAACACTGATATGTAGTTGTAAACTTCCAAAAAAAATAAGGAGTCCAACTTCTTAATCTGAAGACACATAGCCACAATTAAGACATAGATTAATCTAATGAACCATTTCAAATAGAGGCAATTCAAATTGATTTTTCTTTTTCCAATTTAGACTGACAAGAAAACTACAGGCCATGAATTCATTTAAATTCACACATCTGATGGTCATACATATAATTAAACTCACAGACTTGTTAGCCACAGCCTTAGGAGCCCATTCCCAGACTGGTTCCTTGGTCAGCTGTTTCAGCAAAGCTGCACTGGGAGCTCCTCTGAACAGGGGCAGTTTATACAGGTCAAAGTTCACATAACCATTACTAAACACAGGGAGTGCTGTCCAGGCCTGACAAAATATAGGTCAAAGTTCACATAACCATCAATAAACACAGCACTCGGAACTACTCGGATGTTTCCGCACTCAACAATAACCTTGGATGTGATATGATGGCATCCATGTTGATTATTGGGAAGGAACTACTTTCAAGCTCAATTTACTCATACAGACCATAATCCTTTGTACGCAACAGGAGTGCTGGAATTTTTCCTTCAAATCAAAGTCAATATGAGTACATTCTTTAGCAAACTGTAAAGCTTCAGAAAAATCAGTAGTAATGAAAATATCACTGTTGTTAGCCATGTTTATGCGTGGAAAGTTGAGTGAGAAGGCATTTCCAGCAGAGAAAATGCATGGATTTGATACATATTCCTGCACCTATCACATCCGAGGTTAGTATGGAGCTTGCGGCATCAGCCAAGGATTGCCGATTGTAAACACAGGGAGTGCTGTCCAGGCCTAACAAAATATAGGTCAAAGTTCAGTAACCATCAATAAACACAGGGAGTGCTGTCCAGGCCGGCCTAACAAATATAAGTCAAAGTTCACATTTCAATAACATTGGGAGTGAAGAAATATAGGTCAAATTTCAGGTTGAAAATAAATGAAGCACTGGCCAGGCCTAATTTATAGGCCAAAATTCACATATCACTGAAAATATAGACCCAAGTTAACACAACATGTTTGGGAAGTGCAGTCACTGCCCAAAGTTATAAAATAATAGTGGGGACTGTCAAAATCTAGGAATATACAGTGTATGAATGTATAATCAGGGATGAGACTGCCATTTTGTGAAAAAGTCAGAAAATATGGCATGATATTTTTAGTACCCAATAAGTTGGAAATCTGCTGATAGTCTGAATAACCTCATCCCTGTATATTACATTTGAAGGTCTTTGAACCAAATCATATTGCAACGTATAAGCATTTCAATTAGCCAATTGTTTCACTCCACATCATTTTTCAAGTACCTGCTCCATCAATCCATATTTGTAGCTGTCTTTACTGATGTTGACTGCAATCTCTTGTATATGAATAACAACACACATATGTCTATGTAGATGTCTGCTGGGAAAATGCTGCAAGTAGGAAAAAAGTTACAGGTATAAAGCATGGTTAATAGCCAACTTGTGTTCAAACAAACTTTTTCTACTGCTAGCCTCTTGAAATTCATATTTCAGGTTAAATTATATTGCCAGACTTCAATTTAGTTTCTAAATCAAGTCCACTCTACAACAGTGGGTTATACTACCTACACTCAACCAACCTTATAACTGTGGGTTATACTGTCAGCCCTCAACCCATCCCATGACTGGGTTATATTATATATCAACCCTCAACCCATCCTATGACTGTGGGTTATATTATCAACCCTCAACCCACACTATAACTGTGGGTTATTATGTCTTCCCTGAATCCATCCTAACCGTGGGTTATAAATACATACACTGAACCCACCCTACCTTTGTGGGTTATACTGCTAACCCAGAACCCAGTATACTACATGTACTGTGGGTTACATTACCTTCAACACACTATAACTACCCTTACCCCACCACACTATCATGGGTTTGGGTTATAACACCTACCATAAACCCATCCTCCCACTGTGGGTTCTTGTTGGTGCTTGTTAACATCAGTTTTTCTGTGAAGACAGGTTTATCATAAGCTGCATGAGGGTTACCCTGGAGCATAAAAAATTTAAACATGTGAAGGTCAGTCATCTTTAGACCACAGTAGGCATTTATAATATCAAAAATTCCAAATAGCTGTAAAGTATATGCACTCATCTGATTACCTTGTAGAAGGCTCCTGGTGGATTCAGGCAGATCTGAGCATGAGTGAAGTTGGTCCAAGGGAGGTTTACAGCACCATCTACACGCACCTGGGTGAAAATATGACAAGAAACAGTTGAAAGTGGATCTTTTGCAGCCAGAAAAAAAAACAACATTACTATCCAATAAATTGGCAGTATACCTTTTGTAGTTGTTTTACTCATATCACTATACCTTAATGCCGTGTTTTGGGCTGTAGGGCACTACATAGGCAGGATGCATGTCTGATGGCTGTACTCCCGGAGGTTTGATTAGCTGCTCCTGAAATGAGCAAAATTAAATAGTTCAATCATATTTCTGGTAGTCCCAGTACTTGTTTCTGAAACAAGTATATAGTCAGAAAAGTGACAATTTCTTTCATATGTCAACAGTTTATCTTTTTCATACTTAATACAAATTAGCTTATCATAATCAGAATAAAATGTGACGTAAGAAAAGGGGTGCAATACCATGTTGTCACACAAGCATATCCACTTACAGTGATGAAGTTGGCTATACTATCCTCTGTCCTTAGGTTTCTTAGTTCTCTCTGCTCTGCCACCAGTTCTATGGACTTCTGTGCTGTGATGGGTGTCCTCTGTGCCAACACCTGGAGAATGGAGACTTCCTGTGGGCCTGGTTCACATGACATTGATAGATAAACTCTACTACTGTAAGCTGGAGCAGGCACCCAGAGACCAAGACCTTCCCAGTCAGTTTGAGGGACCTGGTCTATCTGAAAGTGAAGGTGAAAGTGAAATGGTTGTTTCCAGTCAGTTTGGGAGGAACTTGTCTGAGGGTCCCACTGGGCATTTTGGTTACCCATTACTGCAACTTTTTATTACCAAAGCTGGGTGAACAATTTATGTTATTTAGCATTATCCAGGTTAATCATGATTTTCAGGATTTTCAGAGTGTATATTATCAGTGGAAAATGAATTTAGATTGATTTTACTGTGATTTGTGAATTGATGATTATACAGGTATTTCCCGTGAACTGTGATCACCCCCCTCCCAACTGATGGGACCCTCTTGTCTTTCTGAGAGTAAAACTATAAGTGTCATGGAGGTTACCAGGCTGGTTGGAGGATCTGGTTTCTCTGAAGGTGAACGTGTCCTTGACAGAAAGACCAGCTTTGGCTGGGACCCAGAGCACAGGACATCTTCAGTCATTTTTGATGTATCAGGTCTTTGTATAAATCAAACTAACAATGGTGCATCCCCCTAAAACAGCACTTTTAACATCCTCAAACATGTGAAGGAAATAAAATAATATAATTTTTGTTTAAGTTTTTGCATAGGATACGTATGTTTAATTCATTGGTTACAAGCTGGCCATGCCACTAATCTACTTACCTTAAGCGGTTGACCATTGTAATCTAAGGCAGCGCTGACCAATCTGACCAAGATAGTGGCCCCAGAAATGTATCCCACAGCTCCGTCGTGTAGGCATGAGCCTGTATATGGTTCCCCTTGCTGAGGTCCACTGAAATATAGACGCAACTGGTGGGCACCCTTATTCAGAGAGATCTGGAAAATATAGAGGTGAACAGTTTGTTCTTAGAGATCAGAGGGAACAACTTTGGTCTATGATCTTAATACTGACATAATCAAAGATAACACATGTAACACTTGACTGCTGCATGACATTCATTGAAATGAGCTCGCACAATCAATCTAAACCAGCAATTTTATATGGCTGTACAAAATACTTTCAATATGAAGCACAGTTTTCTAGCAGTACCTGGGCATCAGTGTTGTCATCTTCTGGCTGAGTCTCAGTTCCAGATTCCACAAAAATGTTGAGAACTGCATAAGCACTGACTAAGGGATGGTCTTCCACAAATCTCTCACGTGTATAGATCTACAAAAATAACAGTTGCAGGTTAATCATTTTTATGTAAATAGCAATTTGAACTAAAAATGTCTTGAATGCAATTCCACGCAGGACGGCAGATCTGATTACCTTTAGTAATAATGTAGCTGTAGGTGAGATGTTTGGGTCCCTCATCTCTAGCCTATAGTTATACACCGGATTGTAAATGTCATCGCTGGTTATCCGAATTGCAGCATCCACAACACCACCAAAGAAACGACCGTCTCTACTGAGGATTGTACCAGCAACCTGGAATAAGAAAAATTCTTGTAACTTATATCTGACCATCAAACCACAATTACTGAAGGAGATTTTATTATATCTGACTATGTTGCTGTCACCTAAGTTTTTCACAAAACTTCTTCAGTGAAAGTGTTTTTTTTTTTTCTTTACCAGTTTTCATACCTTAGAAAATGTGACACCATCTGGCATATTTTTGCATGCATCTATGTAAATATCAAATCCCTGGTCTTGATTGTAGGGTTCACTTGGAGGTGAGCTCCTCTTGCATGGTAGCCAAGCATTCTGGAAATTATACAAAAAGAATCACCAAATAAAAGGTAATCAAAAACATTAAAAGTACTGGTTGGCCCGTATGTTCAAATGTCTAAAAACATTGTTTGCTTTTTCATACATATCTGACATGTGTTAGGGTTTGAAATCCCTCATCATTTAACAAAAAACATATAACATCATACTAGAAAAAATAATAACATACCACATCAGTCTAAAAATAAACACAGAGAGAGAGAAATAATAGAGAAATAATCTCTCTCTCTCTCTCTCCCTCAAAAAAATTAATTTAAAGATATACAAAGATAAACAAGGCATTTGACAAATACCTTAGGCAGAGTATCATCTTCTTGGTCTGATGCTTCACTTGGAGTGAGGGAGCCAGGGCGGGGTTTTCCATGGAACAGTCTAAGCCGTAATGTGGCTCGTCTGAACCTCCTAACTCCCTGGGGCTTCCATCCCATCTCCAGGGAGATAGTGTCTGTCTCTGGTACTGGAGGCTCATACAGCAGCACTGTGTGAGTGCCAGTATTCACAGTGGACTGGTTGATGTTACTTCTATGATAACTGCTATACATATCACCTAGAAATTTAAGTCATAATATGGATCCTGTCCTATAAGTGTTTTAACGTTTAAAAATGATGCTTGCTTTACCAAAGCTTACATGTTATAGATACTGTTTACACAACTGATAATTATTTCATTGATTAGTTTAAACATACAGAATGTAATCTACTTCAAAACTGTCAATTTCTTCCATCTATATGTGTCAGTATTCCCCATTACTTCCCACTTACTCCTCCTGCCACTGGTGACAACTAGAGGCACTGCCCCCCAGGCAACCAGAGTACTTTCATCAAAATGTGAGTCATCGTCATCATCTCCCGTCCTCCTCTGGAGATCATTCTTACTCAGATACACTCTAGCAATGATCACTATATCAGGTTGAATGTTTACTCCTTGGAATATGGCCTCTTGCTGCCCAAAAACGTGATACTTGTACTTGAAGTCAGAAACTACACTACTGGTGCTGCAAGTTACTGGCCCTGTGACAGACTGGACAATCTGAAACACAAGCAATTAGTGATAGCTGTACATATATTCAAACCATCTTTAATCTTGTCATAATATCACACAACTGTTTAATACATACATGCACTACCCCTAACGTATAAGTTTTACAAATTACATAATACATGCAAAATAAGAAATTACTTACCAAATAAGCAAAATATATTCGTATCATAATAGAGAGAGTCAACTCTCCTGATTAAATTGAATGTGCAATACATTCTCAACAACATATTTTGTTTTTGAGAATAAAGGCATTGTCATTGTCATTGTCACATAAAGAGGGGGACAGGTTCAGCATGATGTACGTACTTTCCCAGAGTGGATGTGATACACTGCCAGTCGCACCTTGGCCAAACCCTGGTCTGCACCCTTCACATGGCCCACCTGGAACCCCAGGGTCTTACTCTCTCCTGGGGTCAGCACACCTCTGGTACAGGGAAAACAAAGAGCATCTGGTCATTTTCTGTCATTTTTTTAATGTGTAGATTTTTTTAATGCTATGGTGAAACTATTCAACATTTGAGCACCAGAAAAACTGATTATATTTTAAAACACTCTTATTTTTCTAAACATGCTAATCACTTAAAATCAAGACTTTTGAACACAAAGACATAAGCATTTGTATAAAGTTCATGCTATCTGAACAGTTAAAATAATATATAAATATCTTCAAAAGGAAAAAAACTAATGTAATCAATCTTTTAACACTGATTTATTGATTACATTAGTTTTTTGCCTCATAGCCGCACCACCTAAACTATTGCACTTATTACAAAATAAAACCATTTTTTTTCAAAAACAAAAAATACCAATATATCTGTACAGACAAAAAACAGAAAATAAAAATGCAGAAAATAGGTCATTTTGTCATTTTTGATGCAATAATAAATAATGCTGTCAATCAACAACACTG
Organism: Lingula anatina; assembly: GCF_001039355.2. Next base: position 569,991 of record NW_019775702.1, on the reverse strand, counting down.
AATTTTAATCATGAACAACAGATAACATGGTCAATAACAGGAGCGAACAGAAGAGATATTTTCTGACAGTATTCCAAATTAATTTTGTTGATCCATCCTCCATTTTTGATGGTCTTTCAACAGAAAAAAATAGATACCCGTCAATGTAAACATTAAAATCTGACAGTCTTCAGAAGGCCCAGAAGACGGTCTCAATCCGCCCCTGCAATAAGATTACAGTTTCAGGACCACGAGAGTTCAAATTCACATGATGAAAATCGCAATATTTGAAAAAATGATGACAGTGCAAAAAATAATACTACATAATGTTTAAAGACATAAATACCAATACAACTGCTTGGATGGAAATACAGAAAATATGCAAAGGTTCAAATAGATGGGAGTTAAAAGTCACATCTTGAAAATGCCAGTGTTTAAAAAAAATTAAAAAAAAAAAACAAAAATATTCCAATAAAGCTGCTATTCAAACTTTCAATCTTGCTGTATTAACATGATATGAATAACCCCATTGAGTTTGAGGATACATAAGTCACTGTTATTCATTTATAGCATTAATATTGGCATTACACAAAATATATATATATTTATTTATTTATTTTTATTTTTTGAAAACTTATTTGCAATATTAAACAATATTTACCTGCATAATTATCACTGCTTCCTTATTATGGACACTTATCTGGCAGAGAACTTAGCCTATGGGAGTTTACAGTATCAACAAGTGTGTTTTACGTAATCTCATTTAATGGCCACTCGAATCTTAATTGACTTTATAGCTCTGAACTTATACCCAAGGGAAAATTACAAATGTGACTAGTAAAGGTCTTCAGGCCCATCAGTCACACCTTAAAATGATGCAGAAAATAGGTCATTTTGTCAATTTTGATATAATAATAAATAAAGTTTATAACAGCACAATCAACACTTAAAAGGATAATAACTCTTTGTATGAGATCTATATCAAGCCTACCCAACTACCAGACTCGGCACCGAATGATCCTGATTTCACCGGCAGATCAGACCACACTACCCGTTTTCAAGGTGTGTGTCAGATCGCATTACACAGTATCATACCCTGAACAAATTTTGAGTGGTGATGCAATGCTTTCCAACCCTGCTGAGAATCGTCACTATCACATCGCGTACTAGGCAAGAGCGATGTTGCGTCTGATACTGTAAAATGTGTACTGATACACACCTTAAATATGGGTAGTGTGGTCCGATTTACCGGTGAATTCAGGATCATTCGGTGCCGAGTCTGGCAGTTGGGTAGGCCTGTATATTTCACAATAAGACATTGTAAACAACTCATAGAAATATAATATATTCCATTTTACAACAAAAACGGCAGTTATAGCTATTATTCTGATATCTGAGCTTGTCATCGGATGACGAGACCTCCATAGATGGCTATACTGTGTTATAATCTCTTCAGAGATTATTACAAAAACAGAAAAAAAACTTTTTAGAAAAAATTCAGGGACTAACTTTGAATGTAGAAATTGATTCATTAACTTTATAGACCTTAAGTGACTTTATAGACCTTAATTTAATTAGTGATAACCCAAGGGACAATTTCATACCGACCACCGTCCATACAGTACCATCATATAGCACTCTATAGAACTGCATTGCTTACAAAACAGAAATCAATCACACTGATTTTCCTCACAAGCTGCACTTTTCAGTAAGTACCATAAGTAACATGGTTTTCCCTTGATGGTCATCAGTGTCCAAAATAGTTTTTTTCCATATTGATGCAATATTACATAATGCTTAACAGTATAATCACCATCAATTTTTGATAATACAATAAAAGTTTTTAGTAAATAATGAAGCTCATTACAGGTAACTGTGAAACAAACTATTTCTTGTAATAACATATTTGTAGAATATAATTAGTATCCTTGGGGGTATATAAAATACCTGTTAGTTCAGTAGCACTAATATCAGACTTAAAAGCGCTCCTGGCTGAAATATTATTATTGTCAGTTAATGAACTGTTTGTCAGTTAATGAACTGTTTGGATTTGGGAGGGGGGGGGATGCTTTGTGTATCAATGTGCAATAATGTGTGCATGCTAGGTAGAAGTTATATTAAAGCAATAACAGTTGATATAAATGGACAAAGAGAGAGGTGATCAAATTATTAAGTTTCTGCAAAATAAAGAACTATTGTATTTTACAATTTAGTGTTCAGAGTACTCTTTATATCATCTTATAAACAGAGGGTTGACATTAAAAACCTTAAGATCAATTGTCTTAAAAATTGCACTTTATTAAAAACTTTGGTCCTTACTATATGCTCTGCATTGACAGGACTATCTATGGCACACACAATGCAAACATTTTCACTTTGTAAATAACTTTCTACAAAAATTAATTAGGATGATATTGAAAATTCACAAATGAAACCAGTGAAACGTTTTTAAATGGAAAAACTTGTACATGCGCTTAAGATTAAATAAGTCTTAGAAATAACATGAGTAAATTGGCACCTAAGAAATTATTCCTAATTTCTATCACATATTCTTAAAAACTTCCTCAGATGTAGTGGCTAGATTTTTTTTTTTTTCGATATCCATCTTATTTAATTCTGTTATGTGCTGGGTGTCTGGCTTATGAAATCTGCCCTCCATCACTATATAGCTTGTACACAAGCTGCAAAGAAAAGTTTTTTAAATTTTACATGAAATAGAAAGTTTTCATTTCCATAATAACTACACAGTCCAAACATTGCAACTTACCTTGTCTGTTACTTGGTCATTAACTGTTAAATTAGCCAATATTAAATTATTCACTGCATGGCACTCATGGCGTAATTTTTATCTTGCAAGTTAAAAATGACCACATAATGATAATTTACCTCATATCTTAAGAAAGAGCTTGGAACTTACACTTTTAAACTTCTGAGCCAATCCTTCTACAAACTGTTGTGGGGTCTTCCCATGGGGCACCATGGTGTTCAGCTCTCTTCCTTCACCACGGCCTTCATACTCTGCAAGCCTGTCAGAGGGAAGCAGGTCCTCCAGTGGATCCATCTAAAGGAACATAAAACTCCTTGTATATAGATATATTAAGAGAGAGAGATGCAGAAACTGGAAGTGAGAGAGAGACAGAGAGTTCCAACATACCGTATTCATTCTTTCCTTCATTTCCTCTTCTCTCCTTGTATCACAGATGAATGCAAACACAGATGCTCCTTCCAGATACTTCACCTGAAAGATGGGATAAACACAATAATAATCATTTCAAGGATAAACACTAATATGCAGTTGTAAACTTCCAAAAAAAATAAGGAGTCCAACTTCTTAATCTGAAGACACACAGCCACAATTAAGACATTGATTAATCTAATGAACCATTTCAAATGGAGGCAATTCAAATTGATTTTTTTTCCAATTTAGACTGACATAAAAACTACTAGCAATTCAAATTGATTTTTCTTTTTCCAATTTAGACTGACCTGAAATCTACAGGCCATAAATTCATTAAAATTCACACATATGATGGTCATACATATCAGGGGCGGATCCAGAGATATTTTCGGACAGTCTTCCAAATTATCTTTGTTGATCCATCTTCCATTTTTGACGGTCTTCCGACAGAAAACATTAGATGGCTGACAATGTAAAGTTGAAAATCTGACCGTCTTCCAGAAGACCCAGAAGACGGCCTAAATCCGCCCCTGCATATAATTAAACTCACAGACTTGTTAGCCACAGCCTTAGGAGTCCATTCCCAGACTGGTTCCTTGGTCAGCTGTTTCAGCAAAGCTGCACTGGGAGCTCCTCTGAACAGGGGCAGTTTATACAGGTCAAAGTTCACATAACCATCAATAAACACAGGGAGTGCCGTCCAGGCCTAACAAAATATAGGTCAAATTTCAGGTTGAACATAAATGAAGCACTGGCCAGGCCTAATTTATAGGCCAAAATTCACATATCACTGAAAATATAGACCCAAGTTAACACAACATGTTTGGGAAGTGCAGTCACTGCCCAAAGTTATAAAATAATAGTGGGGACTGTCAAAACCTAGGAATATACAGTGTATGAATGTATAATCAGGGATGTGACTGCCATTTTGTGAAAAAGTCAGAAAATATGGCATGATATTTTTGGTACCACTTAAGTCAGAAAGCTTCCGATAGTCTGAAGTCTGAATAACCTCATCCCTGTATATTACATGTGAAGGCCTTTGAACCAAATCTTATTGCAACGTATAAGCATTTCAATTAGCCAATTGACTCCACATCATTTGTCAAGTACCTGTTCCATCAATCCATATTTGTAGCTGTCTTTACTGATGTTGACTGCAATCTCTTGTATATGAATAACAACACACATATGTCTATGTAGATGTCTGCTGGGAAAATGCTGCAAGTAGGAAAAAAGTTACATGTATAGAGCATGGTTAATAGCCAACTTGTGTTCAAACAAACTTTTTCTACTGCTAGCCTCTTGAAATTCATATTTCAGGTTAAATTATATTGCCAGACTTCAATTTAGTTTCTAAATCAACACTCTACAACAGTGGGTTATACTACCTACACTCAACCAACCCTATAACTGTGGGTTATACTGTCAACCCTCAACCCATCCCATGACTGGGTTATATTATCAACCCTCAACCCATCCTATGACTGTGGGTTATATTATCAACCCTTAACCTATCCTATGACTATGGGCTATATTATATATCAACCCTCAACCCATCCTATGACTGTGGGTTATACTATCAACCCTCAACCCACACTATAACTGTGGGTTATTATGTCTTCCCTGAATCCATCCTAACCGTGGGTTATAAATACATACACTGAACCCACCCTACCTTTGTGGGTTATACTGCTAACCCAGAACCCAGTATACTACATGTACTGTGGGTTACATTACCTTCAACACACTATAACTACCCTTAACCCACCACACTATCATGGGTTTGGGTTATAACACCTACCATAAACCCATCCTCCCACTGCGGGTTCTTGTTGGTGCTTGTTAACATCAGTTTTTCTGTGAAGACAGGTTTATCATAAGCTGCATAAGGGTTACCCTAGATCATAAAAAAATTTAAACATGTGAAGGTCAGTCATCTTTAGACCACAGTAGGCGTTTATAATATCAAAAATTCCAAATAGCTGTAAAGTATATGCACACATCTGTTTACCTTGTAGAAAGCTCCTGGTGGATTCAGGCAGATCTGAGCATGTGTGAAGTTGGTCCAAGGGAGGTTTACAGCACCATCTACACACACCTGGGTGAAAATATGACAAGAAACAGTTTAAAGTGGGTCTTTTGCAGCCAGAAAAAAAAAAAAAAACAACATTACTATCCAATAAATTGGCAGTATACCTTTTGTAGTTGTTTTACTCATATCACTATACCTTAATGCCGTGTTTTGGGCTGTAGGGCACTACATAGGCAGGATGCATGTCTGATGGCTGTACTCCCGAAGGTTTGATTAGCTGCTCCTGAAATGACCAAAATTAAATAGTTCAATCATATTTCTGGTAGTCCCAGTACTTGTTTCTGAAACAAGTATATAGTCAGAAAAGTGACAATTTCTTTCATATGTCAACAGTTTATCTTTTCCATACTTAATACAAATTAGCTTATCATAATCAGAATAAAATGTGACGTAAGAAAAGGGGTGCAATACCATGTTGTCATACAAGCATATCCACTTACGGTGATGAAGTTGGCTATGCTATCCTCTGTCCTCAGGTTTCTTAGTTCTCTCTGCTCTGCCACCAGTTCTATGGACTTCTGTGCTGTGATGGGGGTCCTCTGTGCCAACACCTGGAGAATGGAGACTTCCTGTGGGCCTGGTTCACATGACATTGACAGATAAACTCTACTACTGTAAGCTGGAGCAGGCACCCAGAGACCAAGACCTTCCCAGTTAGTTTGAGGGACCTGGTCTATCTGAAAGTGAAGGTGAAAGTGAAATGGTTGTTTCCAGTCAGTTTGGGAGGAACTTGTCTGAGGGTCCCACTGGGCATTTTGGTTACCCATTACTGCAACTTTTTATTACCAAAGCTGGGTGAACAATTTATTTTATTTAGCATGATTTGTGAATCGCCACATTCCTGAGACTCATGAATGAAACTCTTTATTCTCTGCCTTTCGTGAAACTAAATCATTATCCCAGGTTAATCATGATTTTCAGAGTGTATTATCAGTGGAAAATGAATTAAAGCAATAATAACTCTTCCTTTGAGATTCAAAATTCCGCAAGAAATACATTGTAAACAACGCATGGAAATATATTCTATTGTATTTTACCACTAAAACAGCCATTATTGTAGTAAAACTAAAATCTGTGCTTGTCAATAGGGCTTTCGATGCATTTCTTCCCGGTCGTCAAAGCATCCGTTGCTAATGACGTAAGGGTGTCATGCGGATTCTCGCGTTCATTCGAGACCAAAATAACATGGCGCGAAACGCTTTGATGCAGACTCAGACGTAAGTTGCGAGTTTTTGTACAGTGCGTCAGATAACGAAAAGCCCAGAATGGCACACATTGTGGATATAAATGCATTTTTAACCAAAAGACGAATATATCTCAGGAATCTTATATTATTGTTATATAGTGTTGTTGTTGTCTGCTTTTCCCGCGGTTTTAAGTAGGTCACCAGAAACTATCACTCGATATCGCGTGACTATGCAATGACAGAGAGGGCTCTGTCAGTTAAAATCTCTTAAGAGATTTGAACAAAAAACCAAACGTTTAGGAAAAAAACCCTGGACTAGCTTTGAATGCAGGAATGTGGTCGTTGACCATTGTTAAGTACGGGAAAATTGCCGTTTACTCCAGGAAAATCCAATTTTTGGCCAAAATGAAGAGTTATTATGACTTTAATTCATTGATTACAAGCTGGCCATGCCATTAATCTACTAACCTCAAGAGGTTGACCATTGCTATCTAAGGCAGCGCTGACCAATCTGACCAAGATAGTGGCCCCAGAAATGTATCCCGCAGCTGTGTCGTGTAGGCATGAGCCTGTAATTGGTTCCCCTGCCTGAGGTCCACTGAAATATAGACGCAACTGGTGGGCACCCTCATTCAGAGAGATCTGGAAAATATAGAGGTGAACAGTTTGTTCTAAGAGATCTGAAGGAACAACTTTGGTCTATGATCTGAATACTGACATAATCAAAGATAACACATGTAACACTCGAATGCTGCATGACATTCATTGAAATGAGCTCACACAATCAATCTAAACCAGCAATTTTATATGGCTGTACAAAATTCTTTCAATATGAAGCACAGTTTTCTAGCAGTACCTGGGCATCAGTGTTGTCATCCTCTGGCTGAGTCTCAGTTCCAGATTCAACAAAAATGTTGAGAACTGCATAAGCATTGACTAAGGGATGGTCTTCCACAAATCTCTCACGTGTATAGATCTACAAAAATAACAAAGAATAATTTCACAGAGTAATTAACAAGTTTCTGGTTAATTCTTTTTATGTAAAAAACAAATCAAACTAAAAAAATGCAATTCCACACAGAACGACAGATCTGATTACCTTTAGTAATAATGTAGCTGTAGGTGAGATGTTTGGGTCCCTCATCTCTAGCCTATAGTCATACACAGGATTGTAGATGTCATCACTGGTTATCTTAATTGCAGCATCCACATCAGCACCAAAGAAACTACCAGCATCTCTACTGAGGATTCTACCAGCAACCTGGGATAAGAAAAATTCTTGTAACTTATATCTGATCATCAAACCACAATTACTGAAGGAGATTTTATTATATCTGAATATATTGCTGTCACCAAAGCTCTTCACAAAACTTCTTCAGTGAAAGTGTTTTTTTTTACCAGTTTTCATACCTTAGAAAATGTGACACCATCTGGCATATTTTTGCATGCATCTATGTAAATATCAAATCCCTGGTCTTGATTGTAGGGTTCACTTGGAGGTGAGCTCCTCTTGCATGGTAGCCAAGCATTCTTGAAATTATACAAAAAGAATCACCAAATAAAAGGTAATCAAAAACATTATAAGTACTGGTTGGCCCATATGTTCAATTGTCTAATAACATTGTTTGCTTTTTCATACATATCTGACATGTGTTAGGGTTTGAAATCTCCCAACATTTGACAAAAAACATACAACATCATACTAGGAAAAATAATAACACACCACATCAGTCTAAAAATAAACAGAGAGAGAGAAATAATCTCTCTCTCTCTCCCCAAATAAATAAATTTAAAGATATAAAAAGATAAACAAGGCATTTGACAAATACCTTAGGCAGAGTATCATCTTCTTGGTCTGATGCTTCACTTGGAGTGAGGGAGCCAGGGCGGGGTTTTCCATGGAACAGTCTAAGCCGTAATGTGGCTCGTCTGAACCTCCTAACTCCCTGGGGCTTCCATCCCATCTCCAGGGAGATAGTGTCTGTCTCTGGTACTGGAGGCTCATACAGCAGCACTGTGTGAGTGCCAGTATTCACAGTGGACTGGTTGATGTTACTTCTATGATAACTGCTATACATATCACCTAGAAATTTAAGTCATAATATGGATCCTGTCCTATGAGTGTGAAATAATGCTTGCTTTACCAAAGCTTACATGTTAAAGACACTCTTTACACAGCTGATAATTATTTCAGTGATTAGTGTAAACATACAGAATGTAATCTACTTCAAAACTGTCAATTTCTTCTATCTATATGTGTCAGTATTCCCCATTACTTCCCACTTACTCCTCCTGCCACTGGTGACAACTAGAGGCACTGCCCCCCAGGCAACCAGAGTACTTTCATCAAAATGTGAGTCATCGTCATCATCTCCCGTCCTCCTTCTCTGGAGATCATTCTTACTCAGATACACTCTAGCAATGATCACTATATCAGGTTGAATGTTTACTCCTTGGAATATGGCCTCTTGCTGTCCAAAGACGTGATACTTGTACTTGAAGTCAGCTCCTACACCACTGGTGCTGCAAGTTACTGGCCCTGTGACAGACTGGACAATCTGAAACACAAGCAATTAGTGATAGCTGCACATATATTCAAACCATCTTGGATCCTGTCACAATATTACACAATTGTTTAATACATACATGCACTACCACTAATGTTTATAAGTTTGACAAATTACTCAACATACAAAATAAGAAATTACTTTATCAAATATATTCGTATCATAATAGAGAGAGTCAAATCTCCTGGTTAAATTAAATGTGCATCATATTCTCAACAACATGTTTTGTTTATGAGAATAAAGGTGTTGTCACTGTCATTGTCACATAAAAAGGGGGACAGGTTCAGCATGATGTACGTACTTTCCCAGAGTGGATGTGATATGCTGCCAGTCGCACCTTGGCCAAACCCTGGTCTGCACCCTTCACATGGCCAACCTGGAACCCCAGGGTCTTACTCTCTCCTGGGGTCAGCACACCTCTGGTACAGAGAAAACAAAGAGCATCTGGTCATATAATATAATATTTTTGCTGATGTGTAGATTTTTTTAATGCTATGGTGAACTATTTTACATCCGAGCACAAGAAAAACTGTTTACATGTATGTTAAAACACTTTAATCTTTCTGTACATGCTAATCACTTAAAATCCAGATTTTTTTTAGCACAATGACATTAGCACTTATATAAAGTTCATGCTATCTGAACATTTAAAACAATATGAATACCTTCAAAAATAAAAACAATGTAATCAATAAATAAAATATTAAAAACTGTCTCATAGTTGCACCACCTAAACTATTGCACTTATTACAAAATAAAACCATTTTTCCAAAAACAAAAATACCAATATATGTGCTACATTACAAACAAAATCTTTATATGAATAGGACAACATAAAAGGGACATTGCTGTATATAAAACAAGGGGAAAACAGACACTGTGACAAGCATGTGTGTGTGTGCGTGCATGAGTGCATGTGTGCGCACGTATCTTAAATCAAAACAAAAAATGAAAAAAAAAGAAAAAAGAAAAAAAACACATGCATGCTACAAAAACCTTCCTGCTAACCCGCTACTAAAGACATCATGCTAGAAGCAATATTAATATACAATATGTCAACTTACAGTGCATGTTAGCCATGTTTACACCAAACAGATGCCCATTTAACTGTAATTTAGAATGACTGAGCTGGGGGGGATGAGAAGGAGAAAGGAATAAAAGCAAGGGGATGATGGAAGCAGACGAAAAAAGACAAAAAAAAAAAAGTAGACAAGAGATGTCTCAGGTAAGTTTGGTGGTGTGTATGCAGTAAGGTGATAAGATGGCTTGAAGAAAGGTATTATAGTAAGAGAGAGGTTCTGACCCTCCCTTCGGTTTCTGGAAAAAATCACACCAATATTTCCAACTTGATATTAGAACTTTGAAGAGCTGAATCATAGTTCTAACATGCACTAAATGGCACTGTTTGCCCTCAAAAACACCAAAACCCACACCAAGGGGGTAAGGGTCAGCTTCGCATCTGAGGCCTGTCATTCTTAAAAAAAAACATGGACCCCCCCCTTTAAATAATCCTGAATTCTCATCTGATCTGAATTGCAATTTTTTCCTATATATCTTAATCTTCTATTTTCTTTTTGTTAATTTTTTTTTTTTCATTTCTATAGCTTTTTAACAAATGAGATTTTTGTCTGTCAGTCTTTTCGTTTCATCTTTGCTGTTAAGAAAAAAAAACTGAAATAATTGCAGCACTTGAGAGTTCTATAAGTTATGCCTATTGAGCATTTCTGACACTAAATGATATCATATTTAAGGGGTGTAATAGGGTAAAATGGCCTTAAAATAATTTTTTGAGTTTTTTTATGTGTTTATATTAATCAAAAAGGTATCTAACATTGGAGGTAATTTTTTTATAGTTTGCACAGAAAAATGTGTCTTTTGATGAGTTTTTCAAGCGGCACGCGCCCCAGTAAAACTGATGACCAAGCCAAACCTCTGTTGATAAGGGCCATTGCCATGATGGACTTAGCAAAGTTAATGAGTTATAAGGCAATTTAATTTGTGCAGTAACACGGCGTAAGTCTTACATCAGCTAAGCAATGAATAAGTTTAGTATGCCATGGGGAAGAGAAAAGTATGCGTTAATGATACATTTTCTGAGTAAAGAAAGAAAATTTTGAAAAAGCGTTTGCGGTGAAGTAAACCAGTTAATTCATTTTTCAAAAGATATGAATAGATTGACCTTTTTTTTTCGATCAACCCTGGTTTCCAAACTCACCAACACTCTGTCATTTTATCCAAAAACATCTTCTGAGCCACTTTTACTGCTGATTCTTGTGCACCCGAATGTCTTCCTTTTATCTTTGCTGGTATTTTGCAAGATGGTGCTCTAAAGTAATCACTGGGTTTTTATGTCGATCCTGACAATGACCGAATGCCGTGAAAACAATCTTGCATCGTTACTTGCCAAAAACTCGCATTAACACGAGTGACAGACACTTTCTCCCAACAGATACATAAAAATTTGCCGATAACAGAGAAGGAAGCGCCCAGGTAAAGTTGCTCGATTGCGTGGAAGGCCCACAGAAACATTCAAATGCAACTTCACACCTCTTAATTACAGTTGGTCATAATTCGCCGTTGTTTGTGCTTCCTTCTACATAGCTTTGACTCTCTGGTCTGCATCACTAGGCTAGGGCCCTGTGCAGAGCTGTCAATCAAAATGGCGGCATGCTTACAAGTCTAGCATGTGATCGGAAAATGTTTAAAAAACATGATTTTCTGGCATTTCATAGCACCCAAATAAAATATTACTAGATGGTAATGAGCAATGGTTCCATCTGATCGTATAACCGATAACAGGTAAATTTCTCAGCTAAGAATTTGGCTAATAAGTTCTGTTAACCAGCCTGTGAACGTTTTAGCTGTTTCAACAGCTTTCCAGGTTGACCAGATAAGTGAATCTGTTTCAAGTATAACTCCCTACCTAAGCAACCGGTTGTTATGAAAATTTTACTAATTGTTGTGGAGAATGTGGACTACAGATAGATATCAGGGATTCTGAAGGAAACTGTTTGTTTGAAAGTTATTGTCTTTTGTAGTGAATAACCCATTGAAATATGGGGTAATTTAACGTAAAAGACAATAAAATCAGAAGGAAATAGTTTAAGACAATTCCCTGGTATCCTTCAGTAGTGCTTTCACCCAGCTTTATGATGCCATTTGAATCACTTGAATAGCTGTCTTGGTTATAGAGAAAACCCAAAACCGAAGATGGCATTTTTTTCCCCAAAATGGCATTACAGCATCATCCTGTGGACACTGCACTTAATCTCTGTATTTAGTTGGCCTTTTGGGAAGTAAGTTTTTTTAACAACATATAAGAACAGGGTGTTGTTTCTATGCTTTTATCTGTTTTTCCTTTACATCCCTTAACACCACATCAGTTCAGCAAAACTTTACAAAAGCCCATTTGTTATGTGCAAACAGTAACACTATTGGATATCACCTGTCTTGTTCTATTTTTGACTATAGTTACTGTAACAAAGATTACTCCAGTGGATATCAATACACATATATATATTTTCAAAGCACAGTATAAACAAACTGTCATCTCAGATATTGATATCTGCATGACTAAAATGATGTAAAACACACACAGAATTTGATTTCTAATTTGACTCATAAAATAATTAATCATAAAAAAATATATGATAAATTGATTTCTAATTTGATTCATAAAAAATTAATCATAAAAAAAAATATATGATAAATTGTGATAAAAAATCTGATAAATCTAAAATACTTCAGATATAGAGAAGTGCAGTAGAAGGCAGCTCCTACCTGTTTTCAGGAGAGGTTTGGTTGTACCTGGATTCAGAGGGGGACTGAGGGGGGGACAGGGTGGGGGGAGGGGGGACAAAGTGGGGAGGCTGGTGCAAGCGAGATGCCTGGAAGAAAATAAAATATAACATGCTTGTTAGACTATAATATAAAGCATAACATGCAGTTTAAGTACCATTATTAAAAATAAAGTTACACTAAGATATTAATTTTTTAGAATTGATTAAAACAATTTAAAGCCAAATGACCACCATGCCAACACAGGTCCTGGGATATGTGATTGAAATCTTAATATCCATGCAACCAAACATACAGTAGTAATAATAACATGCCTTACATTGAAAATATTTAGTTTCTTTGCTACATAAAGGGTGGCTTACTTATGCTACATCTTTATTTTAAATAGGTTTGCAAATAGGGATATCAATTTAGATGAACCAGCGTTAGCACTAACAACTAATTTGTTCTGCAGAGGTTATGAAAATTAATATTTCGTTAAGGCAATATGGCAGAGTACATATGGTGATAACTTTGCTGCTATTAACAGGGGTTAGAAAGCTCCCATGACACAACAGGTTAAATGATACAGCAGACACCAGAGTTAATACCTCATTCAAGGAAAGAAATGTGGTCTGAGAGGAAGTTCTAGAGGCTACAGGGTAAGCTTGGTAAGAGGCACGCTGAAAATGAAAACAGAAAGGGAAAATATTTCTATCTCCCTCAGGTTATAATAGCAAATAGTAGTGTATCACACTGACATAAAAGGTTTTAGCTATATTCACTATTAAAGGTGAAAATCATAAAAAACAGCAAGTGTTTGAGACAAAAACCCTCAACTCCAACTCTCTTTCCCAATGCTCAATTAAATAAGAAGAGACAGTATGCAGCAGACTAATACATTGTACGGGTGTAAGCATATGAAATAACTAGGGACTAAAACTGTGCTTAGGAAACAAGACCAGGTAAGGCATCACCCCATGTAAATTACCTGTGGAGGGTATCTGTAGAGATAACTGTTCTGTGTGGTGACACTGACCATGGCCTGGCTGGCAGCATCCCTGGCATTCACTATCCTTAGGTACAGCTCTGCTACTCCATACTGAAACAGTACACATCATTAGTTAAAATAATATAACCTTAGACCTGGATACATTCTGGTGTTAATTTTCACACTGTGTGACAATAATGAAAGTATGTTAATTCATACATGTAGAGTGTCGTATTAATACAACTCATTTTCATCATCATGTACATTTGCTCACTCCAGATGTTAAAACTTGACATGTGTTCCAAATTTCTTGTTATTTGTGGTATATAGTGTAGTTTTACACTTTCTATTTTTATGTAAAAATTGAAACTACCTAATAAACATAAAATACATGACCCTTTAGCCCATACTGTACCTTTAACATTAGCATATTCTGCCCAGTTTTGAAGTGCTAAAAAAACAACAAACAATATCCATACCTGTGGAATAGTGTTCAGCTCACTGGTCTGAACATGTTGTCTCACAGGAAGAACTCTGAATGGCACCTTCCACCGTCCACTCTGGACACGCATGCTGTCGTCAAACAAGTCCACCTTGGTCCAGGCTCTGGACACCAGTTTACGGGAGTCGTTATGTGAGCCCGTGCCTCCTGAGACCTGCATCTCCACCACGATACTCATGTCAAGGCTGGGAGGGCAGCTGGAATCCAGTGATTATATAAAGGGCAGTTAAATTAAAATGACTCAATACAGAGAGAACAGTGTATAAAACAGACATTTTCAAATTTGCTTTGTACTGCCATCTCACAATATGGGTTTAGTGTATGATGCTGCCATCTAGGATCCACTGCAGCCATTCAAGAGACAGAATGGATAAACTAGATTGTCCTACAATGATGGGACCTGTATTTATTTGCCACAAAAATAGAATTATTCCAAGGCATTAAAAATGACAGTGTGTCTGACTTTAAGGCTTGCTTACTTAGGCACTGGCTGCTTTGTCCCCACAACTGCCACACTGGCTCCCTGCATGTAGCTGGTGGAGCCCTGGGGTGGCTCACAGTACACAGTGGGCAGGATGGAGGGCTCCATGTCTGCCATGGTGCTGTACAGACCCACTATCAAACGACAGCTCTTCAAGGATGGCTCTAAACCCAACACGTAGTCATAGAACACAACAAAGCCAGCCCTAGGAAAAAGATGTTTAGTCATCTGACAAGTATAAAAGTCAGAGATACTAATGACTATTCTTTAAAAGAAAAGATACAATAGAGGTAATATGGTTTTTTACTTATTGTGTTATCAACGAAAGTGCACACCGGTGACGACAACAGATGCAGGTGATAGCTAAACGTACAGACTGTGTACATGCACATTAAAAGTTTATTCAGTACATGATACATTCCATTAAACACTGTACCCAACCAGTAAAGTTAGTGGGTAGTCAGAATAAAACACCATCACATTATATACAAATATCCACAGCCTTTCACCTACTACCTTATATTTTAGAATAAGTTCACTGTGTGTACATACTGAGGATCATAAGGAGCTGGTGAGAGGGGGTCAGAGTCCACCATGGTGTTACTGACAGGGGCCATGTGCCTCTTCTGGAGCAGAGCTGGGACTTCTGCCTCCTCATAACCTGACCTATGAGAGTGGAAGCTCTAAAAGTAACAAAAAAAATAAAAAAAAAACATATATATTTATATATATACAGTCAGTCTCTCTCTCTCTCTCTCTCTCTCTCTCTATATATATATATATATATATATATATACACACACACACACACACACACACACACACACACACACACACACACACACACACACACACACACACACACACACACACACACAC
>NW_019775702.1:507409-554129 GCF_001039355.2 Lingula anatina | reverse complement strand
TATATATATATATATATATATACACACACACACACACACAGTCAATCATTTCTGTCACAAAGATAGATATTTCAGATCAGGTAATTATAACCTCACTACATCAATATTATATATCAGCAAGTTAAAATATTTTCATAACATAGTTCAAGTGCATGTCTTTTTATATATTACATACCATTAATTTATTTTAAATTAAAGTGCTGTATTATATTCTACAGTCTAAGTTACACCTAATCTCTAAGATAACACAAAAACAACACACTCCCACACCTACAAATACTAACACTGAAATAAAGTCCCTTTCTAATGTGCAAATCCTTGTTGGTGGTTCTATGTATAAACCACTGGAGTGAACACTAATACCACTTGGGAAATGTCACTGTTTGAATCACAATCAAAGTAAGCCTTCAAACTGTAAGACCAAACTTAACATTGCCAACAAGAGGTGGTATTAATAGGTTAAGAATACCACTCATCTTTTTAATAATTGTATTTTTGGATATGTTATCAACTTTGGAAAATGATCTCACTAATCTTAATCTGGATTATTGTAGCAGGCAAATAAATTGAAAGTTTATACTAAAGTGAAAAGGGTTTGTGTGTGTGTGTGTGTGTGTGCTTTTGGGGTACCAGCATAAGTGCATGAGAGAGAGTGTATGTGCATGCATGTGTCTGTGACAGAAAGAAAAAAATTAAATACAAAAGAGATAGAGAAAATAACAAACAATGGAAAATCAAAAGAAACGTTCATTTTTCACAAAATCCATGCAATGCACACTGATGATAAAAAAGCTGTAGCGAATAAGTCTAAGCTAGCCATTCATCACAGTTTGTCTTAATTCCCATATCTGTCACATTATGGCTCCAGTATAATGGCTGTTCATTAAAAGCTTCTCACCCTGAGCACTAAACTTAGGGCCTCTGGACGTGTCTCCCACATGCCAAACTAATCGCTTTAATCTCTGAAGTCTATTTGTGCAATCCACCCTCAGAAAGCTGTTAATTTATCAACTTTCTCCTGATATAGTCTGCCACCACACCTACTCTGGACCAAACCATGGCTGGTCAATAGATAAAAGATGGCTGATTTTTGCATCAATTTTTCAGGGAATCAATTTCTACCAGGGCAGGAAGTCACATACTGGAAGCCTTCTCTTCATGGTTCAACAAAAGGCAATTGTTTTTCTGTTTGACATTTAAATTTCACACTATAACCTTTTTCATGCACCAAGCCTATAAGTTTGCTGAATTTTTCAAGAAACAGGTAAGTAATACTACTTACTTTTAACTTAATATTGGTCTTTTTTTTTTTCTTTTTTTTTTTTTTTTTTTGAAAAGAAAAAAAAACAGATTATAAATTTACACCATGGTCATATTAACTACCTTCACCCCACAAAAATCAAGTCTTTACTCTGCCATAAGCTAAAAACTGTCAAGTTGATCATTTTTTAATTACTACTTTAGAACTCGACCATATTTCAAAGTCAAACAGATCTATCATATTTTTAATTATCATTAAACTGGGCTGTTACATCAGTATCTGTTCATACTCAGACTAACTAAGAAGATATAGAGCCAAACTGCAGTCCCAGTATAGCAAGACTGCTCATCACTAAATTTAATAATCTGCACCATTATGGTCATTTAGATTCACCTGGTTACAAGGTGAAGTCATTTAATCCACTTTTGCCACATTAGGTCCCAGTGTGAACAGTTACATTGCTGACTATAGGTATCTTTGGCTGTATGACAGTATACTCATTTTGTGTGTTTCTTTTTTATTTCACTTATTAATTTTCTGAATCAAAAATGGGGGGGGGGGCAGAAGATTACAACAGCAAAGCTAGAACACGAAAATGCAAAACAGTATACTGCATACAAAACAAATTGACAACTAACAACAACATATACAGAGACAAATGACAACATAATTCAGGTTGATATCTGGACCGATTCCATGAAAAGAAAAGTCTTCTTTTCAAGCAATTTGTTTTCATTAGGCAGTTCATCAATCTTTTGGCTCAGGCATAACCGTTCATATTATGAATTTTTAAACTCATACAAACAAACAAAAAAATACTGATAGATGATATCACAATATAAACAACCTTCTGTTATCTAAACAGCCAAGGACCAAACATCTCTATCCTACATTCCAGAATGATCTCCTTCCACTGCCTTCTAGTAGCTGTGTTAGTCCTGTGTGTTCCTATGAAGACGGTGATAGGATGTAATCCAGGGAATGTGCTATCCTGCCTAGAGACAGAATACACCTACACCATTAACAAACCTTACCAGGACCCAGACACTGGGGAGGAACTGCACTGTTATGATGAAGTCACAGTCTATGCTTGCTGTGGGAGATGTCAGTCATATGAAGTGAGTACACACACACACACATACACCAACACATGTGCACAAACACACCTTTGAACTGGTGCAAGAGAGAAAGAGGGAAATAGAGGTTGTGAACCAGAGTTATGGAACAAATACCATAGGTTTCAGTTATCGTCAGAAAAAATACAAGAATGAGTTTAAGAGAAAATAATAACTATGCTGTAATTTAATGGAAATTAAATCAGCAATTAATAGCAATTGTCAAATATCATTGAATTCAAAAACCAATTTTAATTGAAGAGAAAATGTCAAAGGCATTTCCACTATATAAAAATTTGTATCAGCTTCAGACCATACCATAATTTTCCAAAATCCATCCCATTCACTTTCACTATTGCTTTAGCTATTTTCCTCCTGGCAGCCTGGGCTATGTAGGTTTATCCCACTCTATGGTCATCAGTCACCATTACAATCAATTATGTTCAAATACCTTCCATTAATCCAAAGCTTAATGTGCCATATAAATCATGGCTACATACAATTGATGTAGCTTTCCACCCAGTTAATAGATCTTCCATCTTCAATTTCAGTATGGGGAGATAGGAACGCCATTTAAGATTAGCGAGCATTATGTGTGCACGTACAAAACCAAGACGCCGCGCACTGTGACCTTGACCCACTGTCATCCTGACCACCCGGATCCTACCGCAGAGGTGTTTGATGCAACGTGTGAATGCAGAAAATGTTCTTCAGATGACACAAGCTGTGAGAATTCATAAGACTAAATCAAATATTTATGGGACCTAAGATACTGTATTCTATCCTAAGACCGCCATAGACTACATTTTTTTTTTTTTTTTTTTTTTTTTTTTGAAAAATGCACTATGCTACACTTATTTATGTTGGATACTACATATATTTATCTAATTTCAGAACTATTTGAAATAGTTCTGAAATTAGATAAATATATGAAATAATTTCTCTAGACTTACAGCATTTGTATTTCATATAATAAGGGCACAAATCCAATGTATTTAAGAATTAAAATCTCAAAAAAAAAAAAAAGAAAAAAACATAATTCTGTATTATTCCTGGAAAACTGGACAAATTACTGCACATATCAGGACTTCTTCTGTCCCCATGGATTACAGCAATTCAAATGTCTAAATGTCACAAAAAAATGGCTTGACATTTCAACAAGCACACACTGTGGAACTTCATCAGAAATAAGCCAGGACATCACTGGTTCCTCCTTGAATAGTTTCATGTGCGGCTTTTGCCAAACAACAAGTCAAATTTTTCTAAATGTCAAATGCTTAAATGTTATCATGGATTGAATGCAACTTGACAAATGAAAGAAATATTTTTCTTTTCTCTCTTTAAACATGAAATAATTTAACCAAATTAGGTGGCACGTACAATAAAGGCAATCAGTTCACACATACATAAATATTTGATAAAAGCATTAGAAAATAAAAAGCAGACCCTTTTTGCAAATTTGTCTTTCAATTGATGACATAAAATAACTTGAAACAAAAATATTTCTGAAATCAAAAATACAAACAACACAGCTTTGCTGACATTACTGGTATGTGCTGGTAGATGTTAACACAACTGGGAAAACAGGAAAACCAATGTCAACAAATTCACTTCAACTTGCCTTGGCTGGAGGCATCTCATACTTGGGATATACTGGCTGAGGTTGGTAGGTGTGGAGAGGTGTGGGCTGCCTCCTAGGACTGGGAGGGTTTCTGCTAGGGGTGGGTGGCTGTCTACTAGGGTAGTCTGGGCTGATCTCCTTTTTCATCCTGTCCAATAGAGCCTGGTGCTTGTACAGCTCCATCTCCTGCTGCAGCTGAGTCATCTTACGGAGGTGTTCCTTCTGGAGGCGTTTCAGTTCCCTGTCCAGTTCATCTGAGAGAAAAATTGGGGGGAAATTCATTAGTTTATTTATTCTTGCTTATTTAGGATAACCTATGGTCAAATTATTTTTGAAAACACTTGTTATTCTTGTTTATGTTATCACGGTTTAAGAGCAATGTAAAATTAATAAATCTGTCACTTAACATACAAAACAAAATAACAAAGGAAAGTAACAAAACTATTTGATTTTTGATTTGACAACCAAATCTTAGAAAGTTGAAAGTGCATTTATGATTAGGGTGTTTAGTTCTACCAGACATGTAAGGTCTTGTGCACATGCTGTTAAATATGTAAAACAAAAATAGCTGCCAGTATTTCACCTTCATCATCACTGTGCCTCTTTCTTCTCTGGCTGGCCAAGTTTTGTTGCTGTAGCAACAGGAGTTCACGCTGGAGTCGCTGATTTTCAAGGTCAAAGGCCAGCAGTTGCTCTGTTAGGCTATCATTGTCTTTTTCTACAACAAACATGCAGTTATTCTACTGGACCACAAACCACTTCCACATAATGACAATTCTAACATTTACCATGCAGTAAAACTGGAATTTAGTGAACACATATGATGCCATTACTGTTTTATATTCTGAGCATGCAGTTTTATATCTAATTGTTGAGTTGTCACACCATGACTATTCTGCTGCCAATGCAGTGCAGTAATATCCATGATGAGGTACATCATAAAAAAACATCATAAATGCTATGGCACGCAACAAAATTACAAAACAGGCAAAAATGCAACCATTAGTCAGGTTAGATCTACATGTGTATGATTACTAGTAGTAGTTGCAGAAACAGCAGCAGCTAATGAACAAAATAAAACTTACTTGGTTTGGTCTTTGGTTTACTGGCTTCTCTGCTGCGGGAGTTCTGTTCCTCCAGAGCCTGAGCCTCTGCCTGCATGTCAGCCATCTGAGCCAGAACTGCTGGGTCATTGCCACCACTCTGCAAGTAGGCCTGCCGCATAGCTCTGCAAAACAGACACTTTTTACTATGATAATGAACTCTACAGGCCTGTTATGTATCAAATATTGTTCTTAAAAATATTTTACAAAATTAGATATGACTCTGCATCATTTTGAATAAGAAAAAACATCAAATTTCAACGAATTACAGTTGACAGTAAGTAACAATAAAAAACAAGGGAATTAACATTGGTTAATGCCCTGTATATTATCATGACAGCAACAGGGAATTTGGATACTTTACCCACTCTCACGTACCCAATTTCTGCCATCAAAGAATTTCCATAATAAGGAATGTTGACAGGTTGGAACTTGTTACCTTGGCCCCGTGGACTGTACCTACAGTAGGTGGAACACATTTAGAATGAGGGAAAGCTATGAGAAACATTAAGATATATGTATTAAGCAAAATAATCTCAAAAATGGCACCACTAAAGATCATCACTGTGAAAAATTTGCATACAACATACATACCAAAGCTTAAAAATTATTTGCAAAGAACTAAATATTATTTTTATGAAAGGTAATTGCACTAAACAATTATAAGACAATAATTATTATAAGACAACAATAAGACATGCTGTCACAAGGCTGGCATTAGCAGGTAGGAAACAGAACACTTGGAATGCTGAACAGGAATCAAAATATAAAATATAAAAATCAAACAATGTAATCAAACAAAAAGCAAATAACATGATAGAGGGGAACTTATTGATTCTGACAGACAAACAACAAACAAGACAAAATCATGCACAACCTCAAAATGCAAACAGCAGGTTGCCAGTGAAAGCAAGAAGTTGAGAATGTATGCCCAGTGTACCATGCCATGGCCTCTGTGTTTTCTCTCTCTGTCTGTAACCTGTTCTCAATGGATTCTAGCCACAGCCTCAGCATGCTGGGCACCTGGGATCTGCTAGCATTGACACCGGCCTGTCTTTCCACAGTGACTGGTGGCGCCATTTGTGTGGCACCATGGCCATTAGCACTACCATGTACAGGATAATACTGTTGAAATAAAGAGTTCTTTTGTTGTTCCTCAGGTTGGTAATTTACTTGGAGCTGTTGCAGATAATGTTGGGACTGTTGCTGGGACTCCAGAAACCTCTGCTGGGAATCTGGATCCAGGTGATATAAAGATACAGCTCCCTGTGGCACTAAGCTCTTACTGTAGAACTCAGGATCTGCTTCCTCGTTTTCTACAATTTCACTACATTGGGGGAAAGAAAAGCAAGAACACACTAGCTACATGAAGGTTGACTGATAAATGCAGTGGAAGCCTGCTTCCTGTTTGACATCATACAAGCATATTTTGGGCTGGGATCCATGTACTGGCATAGGGGTGCACAAGAAAAGAAAAGCTGTGTTCATTGAACACAAGATCTACAAAAGCATTATGAGAGAGGATCTAATTAGCCACATTACTAAGCACATTTTACAAACAACATCTCAAATAATTTCTTTTCTGGAATGAAAGGGTTAAAGCTAGTGACAGATCATCCAAGTTTTTTTTATCAATGATAAAAATAAATCAAACCCATACATAATACATACCCAGATTTATGTATTTCACTGAGCTGTCTTTTTAGTTCCTGGAGGGTTTTCTGATTTTTGTCTTCTTGAGCTTTCAGTTCACTTATCAATTTCTGTGTCATGTCAACTTGAGGAGCCTGAGGTCGGATGTTATTCTTCCTGCCCAATTCTTCCAACCTTCGCCTGATGTCTGAAAGAAGTCATGTATTGTATTGACAAATACATAGTATTACTTACTTGTATTGTGTAAATGCTGCATGGGTATTACAGTGAAACTGACACTCACCCGTACACACACTGAAACAGGTAATAAATGTGTTTGAATCCTTACTCTTCTTTTTTTTTCCTTATGAATCAAGTTCAGTGTAAATTTTCAAAAAAAATTTATGCCTCTCTAGGACAGCATAAACTCCTTACCTTCTTTCTGTCTCTCTAAGTCACTGTTCCTTGCTTTAATGTCTGCCAGTTGTTTCCCATGATCCTCTGCCAGTAGACGTATCTGGCGCTGATGGGCATCACGCAAGTGGTTCCTAGGGCTCTACAGATATATCCAACTTATTTCAAACTGGGTAAAACACTAAAGGCTTCACCATAGTAGCAAAAGGTAATGAATTTTGAATTTGAAACATGATTTCAAAACAAAACTTCAAATAAAGAATCCAACATATTATTTTCTCACTGTTTCACAATTGAGTAATACCACAGTTCAGTGAGCATGCTTTAAAACAAATATTTGAAAACCCATTCTCATTTGACATTTCTGCACATACATAGATTCAATATTTCTTACAATATGCAAACATAACATACGGTATATCACAAAATTATCAGTGATCTTGACCAAAATTAAACACAGAAATTTAGGACAATCATACTATACAAGTAGAAATGTGGAAAATTCTCCTAGAGTGAATTACCAGAGATATTTTAATATCTTAAAAGAATAATTATGTAACTCTAGAATAGATGATATTTGTGTGTGTGTGTGTGTGTGTGCCCATGCACACACAACTGCTTACACATACACACACAAAAAAAAAGTCATCCCACAACGCAAATATCAAAGATAAATAACAAGAAGTGGTTCAAAAAAATTTAAATGATGATATTAATTAACTATCTAACAGTTAATGCTACATGCACACTAAACACCAATATACTAGTGACCAGTCCTAGTATTATTTCAGACATATAAGTGCCTAGTACTAAGTGACTAAGGGACCATTCATATGAAAAATCTATTTTCTAATAATCTATTTTATATTCGCGGTATCTTGTGATCACTCCGAACAGCTTTGGAAGTAACTGGGTCGTGCTGCCAGTAATTACGCCGCGGGGTATTCAGGGCACAGACCGTGATCACAAGATACTGCGAATAGAAAAAAGATTTTTAGAAAATAGATTTTTCATATGAACGGTCCCTGATATTCACACAGATAATGCAAACTGGTGCATTACAAGAACAGTTTTATAAAGAAGCAAGAACATATCCTCTACTGCAGAAGTGATTTGTTAGTAAGCCACCAGGTGTCAGCAGAGTACAACTTATATCATGCAGTGCATAGTTGGAAGGCATGAAAGATGAACTTTGATTTATAGGGAAATGATTTAATCCCACCTCAAGCTGATTAATGTCTTCTTTTAATTTGTTTTCTTTCTTCCTCAACACTGCATACTGAAAAGAACAAAAGTAAACTCTCAAAAAATTTTCCAACTACAGATCATTAGTCAATAAAAATACAACTCAAATTCAGGTCTTTTTTCATCAAGCATTGTATCTTATACATTCTGTCTATACTTTTCTGTTTTGAGAGCTTAACACCTTAATAGCACAACAAATTAAGTAAGAAACACAGCACAGCATTGAATACTACAGCAGTTTCCACTCAATAACAAACTGTTCATTGTCTACCATATTTTTACTTTATTAAAGCATGCATGGTAGAACTTCAATCCATACAGTAGGAAACAAAACTGTGAAAGTAATTACATGGTAGGACCTCTCAAAGCTAAATGCTTACAGTAAGGTGTAACTCTTCACATAAATAGGCCTTTTCTGAAACCGTTTGGAAAAATATTTTTTACTGAAATTTTTTAAAACAATATTTTATACTTTCCTACCTCCCTCTGCAGATCTCTGAGCTCTGTGGAAGGTTGTAACTGAGATAGTTTTGGAGACAGCTGATGTCTTTCTAGATACTCCAGGTCTCCTAGCAGCATCTTTTCTTCCAGATACTGAGAGGCACGCAACCTGGACCGTCTGTTCTTAAGATCCTGCAGCTCTTGTACCTTTGTTTACAAATGTCTGACATATGTTAATATCACTGACTTTACATATATCTGTTACAGAAACCAATTATAAAATATTTCATGCTTTTATTCTAGGAACACAAAAATTTTAAAGCTCCCACACTTTTTAGCTTTAAACATTGGAAAATCTTTTTAAATGTCTTCTCAAAGCAACATAAGCAAGACTTAAAATACAGTATATATGCTATGAAGTGAATTTTAGACCCCATTCCCATTAGAACCATCAGTCTAAGTCTAGATCTACCCAACTCCTGGAGGACTCTTGCTGAATGTAGTTAAATTTATCAATGACAGGCCTCCTCTTGTTTCCAATGTACTCTATATAATCACCAGCTTTTCTGTATTCTACTCAGTGCAATGAGGAGGCATGTCAATCAGTTAAGCTGATTGCACTCAGTGATATTCCTTGCAGAGTTGGATCGATCTACGTAGATGAGATGGGGATGGGAATGAGGCCTTAAATAAGCTGTAAAACTGCAATTCTAAAATAATCCTTCTTTGATGTGCGGTAAAGAATAAGATGTTAATACCCAAACAGAAAAATATTACGGATAAAATAAATACCCAAAGATATCAGAGCTTTTACAGAGCTTTCATTTAACTTTAACTAAATGGAGGATAATGGAACATGCTCTGACTATTTCACTTCTACTTATATCACAATTATAAATATTACGTTTTTTTAATGTTAATTGAAAAAAAACACTTTATTTCCCATATAACTTGTTAAACTATACAGACACATTATCAACTCAATGTTAATATGAACTACAATAACAAATTAACTCAATTCAATATCAAAGCAATTAGAAAGCATGCTCACTGACAGGCACACACTAATGTCAACACAGATCACAAGAGTCAGTATACAAACATCAACACTGGAAGACACAATGTGCAAGCAAAAGGTGTGTTAGAAACATAAAGCAGATAAGATTCCTCAGTGCAGTGTTAACTTGACACACAAAGACTAGATCAAACATTAATCTTTTTCAAAATTGATTTTTAGATTCAACCATTTATCATCTATTTTTAGATATTTTGCGTAATTATATTCAACTATGCATTTGAAAATCCGCCAGATAAGTTAATGTAAATAACTAGATCAGTATGTAAACAGCTAGGTTAAGCAGGCATTAGATCAGTTATAGACACATCTTACTTGGGTCATTAAGTTAAGAAACACCAAACAAAAGAGTAAATTAAAGTGGGTGCGGGCTATGTATTGCTAGGTTAACTTACCTTTTGACTACTTAAAAATCCATCTGACTGGGGCTAAAACAAATCAGAAAAAATATAGAGATGTTCTTCATAAATATGATGTGGGAATTTTTGAAACGATGACTGATGAAACAGACATACTCATAAGGTGCTTTGATCAAAAATACTAAAGACTATATACTGCATTTACTTTGTATGAAATAAAACATATATATTTCTTTTTCTTGGCTGACATATGTTTGTCTATGTTTGAGGTGTTGATTTATATGTATCATGGCTATATTTAACTATGTCAACATCCTATCATAATTTTTTTAATGTTTCATTTTTAAAATCTTCATTTCAAATTTCTTTTTATTTATTTCCTTTTTTTCATTCAATCTGAAAGTGCATGCGATTGCTGATTAACTAAATTCTGTGTACATATACAGGTATAATGCTTATTGCACATTCTTTGTTCATATGAAAGTGTGCATGAAAGTGTCACTTGAAAAAAAATGAATACAATTAAAACAGATTTGATAGTAGAAGAGTATAACTATAGAGACAAAAAAAAAACAACTACTAACATATTCCATCCTTTTCATGAAAAAATTATAAGTAGTTTTTCAAAATATGACTCATTTAATATTTTCAACAATCTTGCAAGCAATTCAGTTGAACACCCAGAGCTGTTGCTATAAACAACTGATTGTAACCATGGTAACAATGTAACCAATAATTTAAGGTAAGCTTTGTTGGCAAACATGCGAATTAAAAGCAATCAATAAAAGCAAATCCATGTCTTATCTTGTGTTCAGAGATTGTGACCATTGCTTGACATTTCACTAACACTGGGCACAATTCACTGTGGAAGATTTTAATAGATATAAAAACCATATCAGCAAACTGCCTTCAGTTTACATATCTAAATGCCTGGAATGCAAGCAACACATGCATGTATCAACTATATCAACTTTTGAAATATCAAAATAGCTATAGCAAATGTTTATAAGAAATTTGTTTTAACTATTAAAAAATTTATTTTCAATCTACATGGCATAATGAAAATACTATCAAACCGAAAGAGTGCTTGTCTCCTGTATGCAAGGTTGTGTGCTTTTATCTGTTCAAACCAAGATCCTATCATAAAATCGGCTCCTACTGTCTCTACAAAAAGCACTCAGCATATTAACATAAAGGGTGAACCAGGGGGTTAAAACCTGATTATGTCAGACCTGGTTATCAATGATAATGATATGTGTCACAGGTGCTACAGCTCAGTCTCTGCTCTTCAGGGAAGAATTCAGGACAGAACAGATCCATAATGACCAGGGATCATTGACTGTCAGCTCAACTTGTTTATCAAGGCTAACAGACTACAAACCAATCTTTAACCTTTAATCTTAAGTGACATTTTATCTTACTTCTATCTGGAAAAAGGCAACATTCACAGTCTTTGCTGACAGCATGGGTACCTTATCACCAAACTATATCAATGTAAACATCAATTTTGTCCATTAATTTGAGAAAAGTCCACATAACAATCTATACTCAACTAGGATGTTATTTACATCTGAATGTATACTGCATAAAAATGTCACCTCAGACTCTAGCGGTGGACAAGTGGGCCACCTACAAGACTTGCACACTCCCTGTTCATGCCAGTATGAATTCAAATCAAAAAGATGAATTATTTATATCCTTCATTTTCTTTGGCTAAAATAGCACAAATTTAAGGCATGCTACATGCACTAAGACAACAAAACAGTTAAATTATAAATATGAGTACTTACTCGTTCTTCCACATGTTGTTTTGGTCTCTTTTCTTCCTCAGCAGTTCTCATTCTCATCAGTTGCCGAGGATCTCCTATCACTCCACCAACACAGAATTTACTGCGATGTTTGGCCAGGAGAGTTCGAGACTTGAACATCATGTTACATTCACTACACCGTAACACTGGTTCACTTGCCATGTTGCAGCTGAAATGTTTATGACAGGCTTCAAATATACCTTCTACCTTTTGTGACTAGACACCCTTGATATCGTAATAAGCTACTGATGCATCTTGCATATAAAATCATTAGTAGTCTGCAATACAATGTGTTTGATGGGGATTTATGAAAGACATGACATGAAATTCTTAGCAATCTTGTAAATCAGCTTATCAGAATGGAAATTACAATGACATGTCAAATATTTAATCTATCCCAAATTGCAAAAAAAAAAATCAGAATACAAATTCAATATTTTTGTTATCAAATATTTAATCCAACCCAAACTGCGATAGAAACAATAAGAATACAAATTTAATATTTTGTTAAAGGGTTTTATTTATTCTTTTATAATTTGATAAATATATATTTCCCCTACATGGTATGTAAGTGCTTAATGTATTTTAGATTTTCAATGACAACAAAAGTTTTTATTCTCAATTCACATAAAAGATATTTTTCAAAACTCACCATTCAACAATATCAAAAGATTTAACTTATTACTTATATTAAACAGAGGCTTAGAAAGCCAAAGATCTCTGTTAGCAAAAAGAAAACTTCATGTTTTCCTATTCCTTCCAAAGGTTTTTTGTAAGTTTTTTTTATCTGCAGACAGTCGGCATTCACGTAATGACCAGCCACAGGTTTCCTCAGACTTGACTTCAGTTCTGCGTGCCAAAGCGTTTCGACGTAAGACCTTAAACTGGGTTTGAGAGAGGCAAAGAAACGAGACAGGCAATAATAATCTTTACATTTTCAATTTGTTTCTTCACTTCTTCAACAATACGAAAAATAGCCATACTTACCCTTTCAGCCTGAACGCTTGCACTATCAGCTGTCGATGTTTTATTTGTTTACACTGCCCGCCATCATGAAACATTCATAATATGAAGCTACTAGTTGGACGTGCTTTAG
Organism: Lingula anatina; assembly: GCF_001039355.2. Next base: position 540,959 of record NW_019775702.1, on the reverse strand, counting down.
TTTACATATTAGGGATCCATAACAATATCAATTTAAAAGCGATAAAACATAAAACTATCGACAAGTATTCTAGCAAGTTAAGATACTCAAGGGGATATAACCACAAACAATCAAATTAAATATTATACGAAACTAATATATTATTTGAAACTAGCTCAACAGGTGCGTACTATCAACAATGGCGGGAAGTGAAGAGGACTCGGAAATTTTAGAAAACACAGTTGACAAGGACAGCCAGCAAGAACAAAATGCTGATAGGTCAGAGCGTGTTGTAAAAATCCCTATGGCTAGAATAAAAAGTTTAATGAAATGGGATCCAGATGTTACCCTTGCCAGTCAAGAGGCGGTGGTTGCGATAGCCAAAGCAACGGTGGGTACACACATTGACAATTCTAATGGAACACATTGACAAATGTAATGGAAATAGTAAAAGTAGACAGTAATAAGATTATTCTTTTAACTGACTTTCTATTGCCATAGTCAGGCTATTGTCAATCACGCAAAACATATTGGAGTGGTAACGGTAAGATACAGCGCTTAATGTGAAAAGACCAAAATATTTTCAATGTGTTTACTAGTAGAGCATCTTATACATGTACCATAAGTTCATAACTATAATTAGTTGTTTTTTTTTTACAATTACTATGACTTCATGCTGGATCGAAACAGATTGTTTTGGACTTTATTTGAGAACTATGGACATCTTATCTTTGTTTAATTTTTTTATAATTATAGACGGCTCTTCTGCAGAAGCCATTCGTTTTCATTTATACTGCTTTGTAAAATTTGGAATAATTTATTAAACTTAGGTGATTTTTCAGGAATTATTTGTGGGAAATCTTGCCAAAGAAGCATACCTATATACAGCACAAGGCAAAAGGAAAACTGTACAGAAGAAAGATTTGGGTATGGCCTCTTTTCTTAAATGTATTTTAGTAATATGTTATTTAAAGCATATGGTTAAACAGATGTTTGCACAGATTTAAATTTTCCAGCATACTGAATAACATTGTTTATTTATTTACAGAACAAGCAATAGACAGTGTTGATGGACTTGCTTTTCTAGAAGGTTAGTATCATTTTCAAGTTATGGTGAACAGAAAACTTATGGGGAATGATGGCAAAAATTATTTCTGGTGATGAAAGTGACAAACTGCTTGTACTTTGAATGCTATCGAGTCTTAAAACCACATGAAACAGTTTTAAACTACCGTGATACTAGAAATATTTGATTACCGCATTAAACTGAAGTCTCATTTCAGTTCAGTGTTCATCTGAATAATGAAAATTATCCCTACTTGATATATTTCAGGAGCTTTAGAATCATGACATCAGAATCTTCATTAAAAAGAAAAGAAAAACATTTGCAGTTCTTAATGGGTACATTGCGCCAAAAGAAAAGGCTATTCTCATTTGAAATGATGCTGTATTATAAGAGATCAAACAATTCTCAAAGAAGAGTCCCTAAAGTTTTTGCTGATTGCTGGACAAGGACTTGTCACAGTTGATTTGATGCAGGTTGAGCAGGAAAATGGCATATAATGCACCATGGATAGATGAAAATGAGACAGATTCTTATTTTTTGTACCTTGTTTACTATTTTATAAAAGTCTCTGCGGTACAAATGTTTGTAAACAAACCAAAATTGTGTAAACAAAATTTCAACTGATTTTGCAAGATTATTATTGTGATTAGTTGACTTTGTAATGTGAATATAAAATCGAATGTTTTCATTAAAATCAAGGAACCAATTACAACCTGAAAATAAAAATGTGAGTAGTACACTACGCCCTTTTAATATGCAACATTAATTCATCTCTGGCTTGAGACGTGGTTATCAAGCAGTCCACCATATACCTTGAGTAGGATCAAACTTTTGATCTCCAAACAACGTCTTTATCCTTTCTGATATTTCACAGAGCCCCAGCTTGGCTCAACTGATCAAAATAATACTATCTTTTTCATGTTCTAATTAACAGTATGCTTGCATAGAAACTGTGATGTACGCCTCTTCGGACTTGATATCTATTCAAAACCAATGAGCACTAACTTATGTCAGAGGTTGCATGATCTGCTGTAACAATCAAAAGTTAAATTTTCATGTTATACCTTTATAATTTCTAGGCGTGCATTTGAAAAATAGAGGCACGTAAAAAATCACTTGTTTGCAGTGTCCAGTTTATGAAGGAAATGAAAAATGTTTCCAATGCTAAGCCGTGTAGTTAGGGTGTGTTGAGTTAGTGCTTTCTCTTGCGTTTTTTCTTCTTGTAAGTGTTCACATCCGGTTGCTGTGCCTGGTTGCTGTTCTGACTGCCACTTGGCTTGGGAACATCCCGGCCACCACTAGTCTTGTGAAACAAATGGTTCAAGAAGTCCTCCAATTCAGCTTCTCTGAAGTAAAACATGTATATTAGAAGTTCTGGCTGCCTGCAGTGATGTGTATCCAAGACATCATATACCAAGATTCTTGACATTTTATCAAATAAGGTATCAGCTAAAATAGCTTTCTTTCATTTTCTTTCTACTTTCATGTGATTCATTTTTTATGCAAAACATACATTACATGATAGATAATTATATTACCCTGTATTCCCCACAGAGGCCGTCTGCTGTCTGTTGGCACCAGTCTGCAGTTTGTAGAACACGTGATGAGCATTAGCCTGAATGTGTTTAAAGTGGTCCATCTGAAAAGATGAAATTTCACAGTACAAGATGTGTTGGATAGGGAACATACACACAAACTTAGTTTGGTATTTGGTAAATGTAAAATGCCATTCCATGGTATAAAATTAAGATACAATTCCAAAACAGAAATATCTGTGATGCCACCTTATCTGTATATAGTACACTACCCCCTTCTCTTCAATCTATGTTCCGTGTTTAGTGCATATAATAATAATAATAATAATAACCTATAGGCCAGTTTGTGATTGTACAATTTGTCTCACATTTAGATTGTTATCTGGGGCTTTCAATATAACAAGAATGTAGAGTGAAAGGACACAGTAATACCTGGTGTGCAGCCCAGTCTGTGATGTTGTACACTGCACCTTCCATACATGCATAGTAATGCCATTTGAATCCTAACCAGGTAGTCTCGGCCCAAACATCACCCTGGAACAACATACACTTTAAATTAAGTAAAACTGATACATACACAAGCATTATAACTCGTAGAACTTCATGACATGCTTCCACTGTTGTCCTTAAGTTTTTAGCATCTTGCAAACATAAAGTCTTATTCACTATTTAATGTAGACACACTGTTACTGGACATCATAATGTTAAATCTGAATACTAAAAATTGAAGTCTTATTTTCTCATCAAAGTGGTACACAATCAACCGACTTCAGTAATATGTGTTTAACACTGAGTGGAGTGCAGTCAGTCTTCCTCCTTTAGAGAGTGGTGTGTAACAAACCTACCTCTTTGACAGAGTGGTGTGCCTGGCATCTATCACAATAACGAGCACTATACCACGGACGGTTCACAGGGTAGCGACGATGCTTGCCTCCGCAGTGATCACAGCGCATCAAGTTGGCGGCCTAATGAAATAATACAGAACATTTTAAGTGGGCACAACATTTCAAATATCAAGTGTAAGTTCAATGTCCGTTATTTTATATTTATTTATTATTATTTTTTTTTGTTTGTTAAAAACCAATGCTCATGTATAAATTCAAGTAAACCCTTATAGACACTTACATCCTGGAATTACTGAAACACATCTACTACAGAATTTTCTACTCACCTCTTCCATTTTTTCATGCAACTTGGACAACAGATCAGTGAATTCTTTCTGTAAAATTAAATAAATTATTACTTCTGAGATTATTCTCTGTTCAAAAATCATTTTGGCTGACAAAAGTACTAGTTCTTTTATTGTCATCAACCTTTTTCTTTTTTTCACTGTTGTTATTCTATAGTATTTCTTCTTGCAACAGTCATCAATTTCAGTTCTTAAATCATGTATAAACACCCTACCATTGCAGCCTCCATCTCTTTGGACTTTATAGTCTGGTCGTTGTAGGCCTTTCTTCTTTCCTAGTAAATATGACCAAAATAATGTGCTTATAGAATCTTATTGACACCAGAGATATTCAGAATGGATGGAAGGGCATTCCTTTAGGCAGGTTCTGATGTGTTGATGCAGGTATGAGTGCTTAATTCATACACTGGTTTTGGTTTCCATTACATAATAAGATGATAATGTAAAAAAGGCAAACACCAACAAATGCAAAATACAACCAAGACTGTAATCCATCTATTAACCTTTTAATAGTTATTTAACCAAATTAAATTTTTTACCGGTTCTCCTATAATCTCAAAAGCATGTCCCAGTATCTTGAAAGCTTCCTCTGCACCTAGTTGTTTGTTCTGAAATAAAATCATGACTATCAGACAGCTCTTCCAATATAAAACGCCATTTCTCTAAATGAAACAAACTAAAAACTTCAATAAAATGTTAATCATCATAAACATGATAAATAAATCTTTACCATTTTTTTCTGGTAGTTGACATATTTCAACTAGAAACACAAATCACTAGAAATCTAACCTGCTGTTTTGGGTTCCTTTTTAAAATAGTCCAAAGATCAAATTCAAAAAGACTGGGATAAAACTGAAAAATAGTCTACACATTAGCAACTGTAAACTGTTTTCAGTATAAATCCAATGAAACTGTACCTTGTCTGGATGAACTAGTATTGCCTGCCGTTTGTAGTATTTTTTCACTTCATCATCAGACACATCTGAGCGTAAACCTAAAATACTAATAAAAAATAGAGCATTAACTTAAAACACTAATAAAATATCTTTCTTTGAAAGCATATCCACAACACTACACCAAACTTACTTTTTACATTTTTTTTTTTTTGGGGGGGGGGGAGGAGAGAATGCTCCATACTGGCTACTCGCAAATTGCAAATGTGAAGAATAATTTATTGTGAATGCTAAAACAGATAATTGGCAAGTAAAAATCCCTCCAAAGAAAAAACTCACTGAACTCCATAAATCCATAGCAATTACAATCAAAACACTTTGAGTTCTACTACTGTTGCAATTAACACACCTTCACCAATTCACAGTCGCACCTCACACAACCATGTGTAACCAATCTTCACAAGAAATATACTGCTAAAATTGTTTACCTGTATGGATCCTTCCCTTTGCAAGCTAAAAGTCTTTTCATTGCTTCTTCACCTGAAATTTCATTTCCCACAATCACATCATTAGAGACATAAAACCACACATGAAAGCTATATTGAACAGTGTGCAAAACTTATTACTACTTTTATTAATTTTATCATTATTTATTTATTTTATATCTATTTATTCATTTTTTTATACTGACCAAGTTGGTCAAATGGGAGTGGTATGCATGAAAATGATAACCAAAAGAATAAGTCAAACTTGACATGTAGGTCTGCTTAAACATTTGCCAGAAGAAAACTGCATTAGGATGTGGCTTATCTGCATTCTGTGTGGAATGTGAGCAAAGGTTTTGGTCAGAGTGACGATGAGGGTAGGTTGTGGGTTATTGTCTTACACTGGTTTGTTACTGTTTGTTTTCTTTAAAATCCTAATTTTACTGCACTTACTAATGAGCTTTCAAACCTCTATCACATTATTAGGCAATCAGATTGCACTCACTTGTTGCTACTTAACAAGTGACACCCATGTCTGTTTGAACACAACCCCCTCCCCTTTCCAACACTGCCAATATTATGCAGGCACTTGGTCAATGCTGAGTATAAAATGGAAACATGTAAATTAGGTTAAAATATTTGCCATTTTGTTAGCACACAGCCTCTTCTTAAATTATCAGCCTAAATATGAAAACCATAATGATCTATACTAAGAGATACTGAACTGAAAATAACCATCCTCCTGAAGGCAGTATAACCTCCAAGTGTACATAAATAGCTCACCTGTGGTTGGCAGCTGTATGTTTTCTTCCAGGCCAATGTGTGTATGGGACTGTGATGTTCCATCCTGCCCTCGGCCCCACCATTTCCAACGTTTCTTTACTTTATTTGTCACAAATGTCCAAATGCAAGTATAGACAACTGACACGTAGAATGAGACATTACTTACTCTGAAATTAAATCATTAAGATTTGTGTATTTTGAAAATATTCTATTTGATTACCATGTCTATCCTCCTTCATCCAACATCATATTGGTGAACTTATCACGTTCCAAAATATGGAAAACTAACAAATTTTTTTTTAATATGTAGAAGTTGTAGTAATACTGAGTAGTTGTAGAGGCGATACTTACATGAGCCAGACCAGTCTAAATAGCACCATGAGGGCAACCAGCACCCAAAGCAAGGCTTCTGTCACAGCCCATTTCCCAAGCTCAAAACCTTTGCCTAGCCAGTCACCTGAAATATATAACACACCATAGATCACTACCTTTCCCTGGCCAATCACCTGAAATATAACATAGCATAGATCACTACCTTTCCCTGGCCAATCACCTGAAATATAACATAGCATAGATCACTACCTTTCCCTGGCCATTCACCTGAAATATAACATAGCATAGATCACTACCTTTCCCTGGCCAGTCACCTGAAATATAACATAGCATAGATCACAACCTTTCCCTGGCCAGTCACCTGAAATATAACATAGCATAGATCACAATCTTTACTTAGCCAGTTACCTGAAATATAACACCTCATACTTTCCACAGATCACAACCTTTCCCCAGCCAGTCACTTGAAAAATAACATTTCATAGATCACAACCTTTCCCCAGCCAGTCCCCTCAAATATAATAATTTACCACAGATATAAACCCTGTACTTCAGACTTTCTTAGGCAAATTTGATAATTATCAGGATATTCAATCTGCTCAAACCTCTAATGTTTACCATATCGGAACCTGTCCATCAAACCCTTTGTCACCACAGCAACAAGACCACAAGCCATATTCATGGTTGGGAGAGCCACATACACATAGATATTTCCAGATACCACCTAGGGCTCAGTAAACTGGTCAGATGTATACAAGCACAATCCGGGAGATTTCAATTTTTAACTATTATATTAAAACAGAAGAACAAGAATCAGAGTCTGATAAATATGCATGGAAATGTGAAAAATGAAGAAATGGCAAATTAAAGAACTGATGGTGAAGGCAGCCATATGAAGACACCATAGACATTAGTAGAAATAACTTACAATGAAAACAAGCATAGTTTATGCTTTTACTGGATTTCCCATTTTGTATTAAGGATCCTGAATATCAACATGCAACAAATAACAACGCCTAAATAAGGATATTATAATGCTGAATATTTACCATAAGTAGGTCAAATACTGATTAGGTTCATCAACTCCCCAAAAAGGCCTTTTAACATTTTAGCATATACATGTGCTAATTCAAAAGAAAAGATATATCTTCTAATTATCTCTCAAACATGACCACATCACAACTATTAGTCTATAAAAGGTTCACTTCTGAAAATAAAATGGGTTTCAAAATCAGCATATACTGAAATCCTTCTCTATCTACAGCTAAAGGCATCATGTTATCAGCCCCATCTAGAAGGCAACTGAAATCCTTCTCTATCTATAGCAAAAAAATAACATGTTATCATCCTCATCTAACGGGCCTCACAAAGTCACTTATAACCAAGATTATTATGGGGCATGGACAAGGCTATCAGTCAAACAACACAGGCCAGGGTGTAGCTACATGTACACTCATAAGCAGTGAGCATACATGCATAAATACAAAAAAATTTTTTTTTGATAGAAATATAAAGGAATGTATATGATTAACGCCAAGGGACCCATTTTAAACAAGAAATGACTTTTCCTTGTCCTGCTCAATAGTAGATTACTGTATTTATAAATGTTCTTGCATATTTCTAATTTTTATGGCAATTCTTTTTATCATTCAAAATAAAGGGGAATTATGTGCACATAACTTAAATTCTTGACGATTCAACATCCAAATTCTTACTTTTCTAACTGAATTAAATGTGGATTTGTTTTGTGCACATTTTGAAAATAAAATGTTTGCAGGGTTTCCATTCTCTTCTTTAAATTAAACTTAACATCATTTTAAGTTTAATTTTGCAAAATTTTCCTGGAGAGGACCCCCATACAGCCATAAGCAAAGGGGGCCAACCAACTCCCCAACCCTCCCCCCCCCCTTCCCCCCACCTCCACAGCTGCCAAGTTAAAAACTCAATACAAAAAGTAGGGAATTTTAGCCTAGCTATGCACCTGAAGGTACTTATCATCTTCAAACATTTTAATATGGTAGCGATTTTTTTTAAACTTTCTTTAACAACTATGAATCCAATATCAAAGTATCATTTTAATACTTTACACACATGATTACAACACAAATTTGCAAACAATGAAAAGCTATACAAATCCTACAGATATCCATCCAAGTATTTAGCATCTGACATGTTGCCTCACTGCTATAGGAACAATCCTGCAAATTAACCATAACACCTGCACCAGCGGCCTTAAAGATGTGGGACATCAGTCGTTTTATAGAACTCCTTATCAACCTCTGATATACACTGATATAACCTCCTACAGCAGGCAAATATGTGTTAATAGTGTGTGCGTCCTCATTTACCCCACCCACTGCAGGGTATCCAAGCCCAACTTCCTCCCCATCTACCTTGGCAGTGTTAAATTCCTAGTTCTCTCTATAGTGGTAATAATGAATAGAGAAAAATAGGCCTTTTTTCCGCGCACCCTTTATCTGTCCATACCTCCCCGCCTGCCCCATGATGCAACTAGACACAGAGGAATTCATTTAAACAGAGAAGAAACTTCAACATCTTTTGCCTAGTATTCATATCAAAATAAAACAATCAGTAAATATGACCTAGAAAGTTAAAAGGGAAGGTACAAAACACTGTTACTGTCCATAGGAAATGTCCCCAAAGTAAATCCCATATGAAAAGACAACAGATATATAATATATTTCTCCTGAAAATGCACTTAAAGCCAGGAGAGACTAAAAATTGTGCTCATGTTCCTTATCAAAGAAGGCACTCCAATTTAAAACCAAACATACATATACACACACATTTATTTCAGATATTAATGTCTGAAGTATCTTCAAACTTGTAAATGTACTATTCAGCTATTACGTGATATTAGTCTAATCAAGTGAAAATAAACCAACTCCATGTGACACAGCTTTGGTCTTCCTCTTCCTCTTCCTCAATTAGCTACTAATTACCAGATATGAAAATACTTATGATCACTGTGCAGTGTGCTAGCCTGATGCAGGAAAACATGTTTACAGGATGCTCCTGCAGAGTTTATATTAACTAATCACATATCTACCTAAACATGATAATTCATCTAAAAAAGAGCTATAAAAAATAATAGAGTTTTGGTTCCACATAATGGCAACTAGAATATTAAATCAGTAAACACAAAACACTATATCTACCTGTCAAGAACGGATTCAAAGAAAATACTCAAATGTAGATAACGATAACAAAATATTCTATAATTTTCCATAACCAAATTATAAAGTGTTTAGCATTTGGTTCAAATTTACTACATTTAAATAAAAAAATATGTTTTCACACATCTGCTAATGTTAAAATCATTCTCACCTATAGGATTGTGCTCCTTCTTCTGCTTTCTATTTTTACGACCAGTATTTTCATTGTTAACATTATTTTTTGAGCTTGTCCCACTTTTCCTAGACCCCCCACCAGTGCGAGTAGTCTCACTAGGAGAGGAAGACTCAGTCTCGTTGTAGCTGGTGGATGCATTCTTCTGCTTCTTGGAATCTGACCAGTTGCGCAGATCATTATTTATATAAGTAGAACTTGTCTTAGGTCCATGACCTGTTGAAGGTGTAGTGGAAGCCCTATTGTTGAGGAGAGTCTCCTCTTTATCAATGGAATTAACAGACACCAAGGAGTTCTGTTTACCACGACCCTGTCTTTCTTCTTTCTTATCTTTACCACCTGGTCTCTTACTCTTGCCCCCTGTATCCCTCTGATCTTCCTTAGTGCCTGTGTCAGTCCTCCCATTCTGAAACGGTTTCCCCAGGGTGATATCATCCAAGCCACTGGTTGTGCTGGCCTGGCTGCTGCTGCTCCCTTTACGACTGCTAGACACACTATCAGTGGCCACCTCCTTCACCAGGGATGGGGGCACCTGAAAGCTGTCTAGGCCATACTTAGAGTCAGGGCTGGGAGCACTTTTGTTATCAACTGACCCTACTTTAAATTTGGTGGTAGGGAAGAAAGGGCGTGGCTTGGCCCGTCTGAACCCTGGAGGAGGCACTGAGGGCTCTGTGTCTCTGGCTGGTGTCATGACTGGTTCACTACGCCGATGTTTTAGCGGTGCTGGCCCTGGTGCTTTGTTTTTGGCCACATCAGAATAGGTAGGTTTTGTACTGGAGTGAGTTGGAGAGCCTGCAGAGGCCACCGGGGACATCCTGCCTAAACCATCACTGCCTAGGATGGGTGAGGTACCAAATGGGTCATATGTACTCCTAGGTTGTTGTGATGTTGCAGCAGCAGTAGCATTCCATTGATGCAAGGCACTAGCGTACAAGTCTCTGCCCTCCTGCACCGCATCAGGCAAGAAATCTGTTCCTGAGCCCAAGCCATCTAATGTGCCATAGAAACCATAGAAACCTTGGTCACTGGATACCTCTGGCATGGCCTCACTGTGGCTGGTTTGGCTTAGAGAAGCCAAAAAGTCCTCATAGCTTGCGAAATTGGAAGGAGAAGCAGTGTTGGCAGCTTGATTAAAACTGTCATTTTGAGAAAGAAAGTCCCAATCCAGCCCACCACTGGCAGTAAAACCAAAGTTCCCCCTCGGGCTGTCATCAGTCACTGTGGACCAGGACTGATAATTCTCAGGCAAACCTTCCTGGGGGTTAGCTGGGGTATTGCATGGAGCACTAAAGTCATAATTTGGACCATTTCTGGCAAGTTCTTTCAAAATTTCTTCAAATCCTGGCACTGTGGGTACAGGTTCAGATTCAGTGGGCACAGGGAATGTGTTGGCCCTCCTTCGATCACCTGGCTTGTGATCCATCACTCTGAAAATACTAACAGATATCACAATATTATATAACACTTAATCTGTATTTCCACACAGGACTAGCAACAATTACCACAACAGTATATGAAACCAATAATATTCAGATGCCGTCACAATGGTTTAAATGTGCCTTGTGGTTACTGTTAGCTGTTAACAACTAGATGGATATCTCTCATAAGTTAATAAGTTTCTCATGCACACATTTATATATATAGTAAAACATTTATTATCATTTCATTAACTATACAGAAAATATGATAGCTGACGTATTTTTCAGAATTTTTATTTTCAAACATGACACTCTTCTCAGTAATATTTTTATGTTCACTGCAAACTACAGCAAGGCATAAAATAGACATAAAAGTGTTATCTTCTAATAAAATCAACTTATCCACTTGGGACCAACTTTACGAACTTGTCGTAGACAAGTTGTTCAACTTTCGACTTTATCGGCAATGCAGCGTCTGGTGTTGGTCTAGATAAGCATGTCCACTTTTTAGTGAACATATTTTCAAACAAACATTCACCATTGTATATTTTCTTTCTTAACTTAAAAAAACAAAAGAATACAACCGTCAAAATATGAGATTTACCTTTTCCTTCACGCTTCCTCGCGTACTGCCTGAGCAGCCATTTTGAGATCTCGTATTATCTCGTTTACCCCGTGAAAATAATTTGGCAGTTTTTATGACTTAGACCTACGATATTCTACAAACAGTGAAATTTTCTACGACAATACATTTGCATTGTAAATTCAATACAGGAATTACCCCCGGTTTTATGAGACACTATGATGTGCAACCAAATTTCATCTTTTAAAGGCTAGACTACAGTAAAAAAATTACTTCCTGTAAAATGCATGTAGGCTACTCCAGTAGACAAATTTGTCCGTTCGAAGTGAAAATGCAATGAATAAATAATAGTCCCCTACCGTTTACTCGGTTTACTTCCTTTGAATTTTATCTTAGTGGCCAGAAAGATGAAAAATGTGTTAAAATAGACCTACTTGAGTTTGAAACTGAATTAAAAGTTTTCGTTCTGAAGTTGTAGAATAAAATGAGCTGATGCTTCATTTTTGTAGCTCTAACAGACCACGATATGGTGAGCTTGCACATTATAAATACACAAGAGAAGCCTTAAATACATCCTACTAAACACATTCTTTTCAAACCCATAACTATGTTATTATTTATGTACTTTTTTTATTCATGTTTTATGTCTTATTTTATTTATTTATCTTTTACCTTTTTTAGAGAAATAGCCTTAGGCCTATAGGCCTATTTGTGTGGACGTAGGCTACATGTACATGTACATGTATTTAGACCTACTGGTATAATGCCTTAGAGGTTAAAAAAAAACATTTATTTGGAGATTCTGCAAATAATAGAATTTACTCTCCTCCAAATCTAGGACTAAAGAATATTGAGTCCAAATGAAAATGCCAACACTGCTGCTCCTTCCATTGTTCCAATCTCAGTGAAGTGTGTCGACTAAAATTAGGGTTTATTTTGGCTTCTTTGTTACCAATGAATTACTAGTGCGCAGGCCCCATTGTCTTTATAGGCAAATTCCATATCAATATTTAATTAAGTTTCGTGATTACATATAAATGCATTTTAATCGTATTTATTGTACAAAATGTTACAGTGGCGACTGTATGAGATTTAATCAGAAGTTGGTCCCTCGTTCATTTATGAAAAAGTTCCAATGAGGTAAAAAATGATCACATAATCTTGTAAATTGGCCATATCCGATCATATCAGACAATGGCAAGAAAGCTTTAAAACTGTTCAGTGTGTACGAAGGTATTGTGTTAGGAGCGATGGTTAACTCAACAGTTGATGTTCCGTACTCGCCGATATGTTGAATTCTGTGCTCTTATTTTGTTCACTGAGAAACCCGGCTGAAAAACTCAAATTTTCAATGATTTTTATTCCCAAGCAGGCCTTATCATTAATGCGTCGTCATATAGATTACTGTTTATCATAGTCTAGGTTTCTCAAAACAGCGGACCATCGCCCGGAGGACTGATGAGAGCTAGTGAGAATGTTTTTTCTCAAGGTTGCCCCGAGTTTCAATTTTATACTTGAATTATCCTACAGCAAAAGAAATTAACAAATTGGCTGAAGGGAGTACAAGATATAGATTGAATCAATATTGTTAACTTCATTAATTAACAGTTGAAAATATAGGCCTCTTAAATTTAAATTATCTTCAGAAAGAATATGAAAATTAATATAAAATTACTGGCAGAAAATTCATAAACTTTAAAATGTTAGTAGTCAGTATACGCAGTCCGTCCATGACAGACCTGTGTTTTTGCACCTGCAGCACGTGCCGCCAAAAGCACTGTCATTGACAACACAACTGAGGTTCACCACATCGGCCAGCGCTTGAGCTACTGGTGCTCTTGAGACAGTCAGGGTGATGGTTGATCCTTTTATCAAAAATTCACTTCTGTATGATTTTGAGAGGAAAATGCTCGTGGTCCGTTTATTTTACTTCTCTTCCCATAGGGGGTGTATTTCTGTTAAAGAAAAAAAAAACTTTACCTGAAAGAGCATTGCAGTGCCCAACTATTGGTCCTACGGTAGTGGCAACTACACTAAAAAGGTGTACAAAATTTGTACTAGTTTTGGCGAGCTATATCTGTCATGTATTACGACTGCCGATCTGTAATTCTGTGACCAATCACACATCAGTTGGCCCGCGGAATTAGACTAAATATCCAATGAGTTTTATCTAATTTGTAGGTAGATGGCAACACCAGGGCCGACCTTTTATAGCAACTTTTATCCACTTATAGACCTTCTTTAAATTCATAACCTATGCAGTGGGGCTTATTTCATTGCTTCCTCAATCAATCCGGAGAAAAAATATTGGCAGCAGTCTCTGAAACAGTCTTATATTACTCGAATACAGTGACAGGGCTAACAAGAAACAAAACACGATGTAACCCTTCAATACAGTCGAAAGGATTCAGTCGCATTTCATTAGTTTCATATTTGATAAAAAAGGCACCATTATAGCGGAATATAAAGCACTTACCAGGACATTATGCACAAAATGAAAGTACAAATTCCACAGCCTAAAACAATCTAAGTAAACGAGTTCAATTTCAAATTCAACGCCAAAATGAAACACTGAATCGAAAACAAAACGACGATAATATCGCATTTTTGGCGAATAATGCATCCCTGCTATATTGAAAATTATTCAATATGTAGGGCTTACTATTTCGGACGCTATTCAGATAACAAAAATGTGCCACTTTTCCTCATTTTGTATTCCGGTTAAATATCAAGCTACATGTACATAACAATGTAAAAGAATTTGGCAAAATGTGGCAATAAACATAGCCACAGCAAACAGGAAGACGATAGACATAAATATACGGTTTTACATTTGGCTTCGATGCACACTTTCAGTAACTGTTTGCATATTGAAAAGATCCCAATTTGAATTCATCATCGTCTGATGGAAGTCAGTTGTGTCTCCCTGGCTGGTTTTTTTTAATATCTCACGATGCTATAGAGAGAAGGCAGCGATGATAATAAATCAAGCTGTTGACCGTATAACATAATACGCATAAATCCAGTAATGATTTTAAACACACTACGGTATCGCCCCTGGTCCATAGCCTTGCCCAAATATCAAAGTTAAAAAAAACAGTGTGGGTCAATATTTTTTTAATGGAATCCTTTCATATTCGTAAGTTTTCTTGTCTCCATCCTATGCCTTTGATACCGTAAGTGTAGTTGACACGTTTGGCAGGAGGGCACACGACCCAAGACCCACTAGATAATATCGTATGGATTTCGTCGAGCTTTGAGCTGGAAGCTTTGAGCTGTGTCTGATTATAAAAATGATCTAGAAAATACCGTTTGAGACTAGGCGCAGACGATCAATAAGTACAAAGTGACATCACTATCTATTTTCCCTCGGAGGGTAAAATAACCAGACCTGGCGCATAAATATGGATCTCATGAATCTCATTAAGTGTACATTTATTGTTGAATTCAGTTGTTTTTATCTTGGCAACCAAGTACGCATTATAACTCCCCACAAACTAGTCTTCTTAAATGTGCACTCCCAATATCATAATCCGACTTGCATATTGTAGACAGCATTAACAAAGTATATAGCTGGCATCCAGGAAGTGACAACTTCTTTTATGATCTCACTGCAACATCTGCCGCAGAATAACACTTCCCTTTCGTCTTGTCATTTATCATTTGCCACCGGTGCACAAATGTCATGATTCACTTCATAGCCTGTTGTCTGCTAAGAAGATCGCCCTCCCATGAGTACTACGTTCACATGGCTTTTGATGCAACGGCACTGATTGCAGACGCGATCTGAAACAGAAAAGAAATATCAAACTATCCTTGCAGGATTATTCTGGTAAATGTACTTGTTGTAAGTACACTTTACGCAGGCTGCTTTCATGAAAGAATTGGGCTAGTTATATTACACCTGTGGGGGTACTGTCTCCCCTCTGGAGATGGTAACAATTAATATATATCTAGTAAGTTAGTTATATCTACATATCATATTAACTTATTCGTTGGTACATGTTTTTTTAAAATAGGATTTGACCAAACAGATACTAACACGTAACATCAAGAATGTTGGTAACAAAAAAATCTGCACAACAGGTATAAGCATTACAGCGACTGTTATTTTCGCCTCATTTTGCCCCACCCCCAACCCCATAAAATTATATATATCTATAATTGTCCAAGTCCCCACAAAGAGAACAGCAGCATAATTAAGGATCATATGAAATGCATATCGAAAATGCGCCAGGCTATCAGGCAATGTGACTGCACGCACATAATACATTTTTATGAGTTACCGGTAATTGACGGTTAGGATAATAAAAAGACTTAGGGAAACGTTCGTGGGAATTTAGGTCCTTGAATTTTTCTACGATTTTTTCTACGTCTGAAAGGCATATACATTCTTTATGTAATGATTAAAAAACACTGAATATTTTCTGAAGCCAATGACATTACCTTAAACAACTAAAGAAAAAGCAGTTTTAAAACGTGCATTTAAAGAGAGGTAGACGAGGCCTGAAGCACCCAAGAAATAGCAGGCCTACCCAACTACCAGACTCGGAACCGAATGATCCTTAATTCACCGGTAGATCAGACCACACTACCCGTTTTCAAGGTGTGTGTCACATCGCATTACACAATATCAGACGCGACACCGCTCTTGCCTAGTACGCGATGTGATAGTGACCATTCTCAGCGGGGTTGAAAAGCATTGCATCACCACTCAAAATTTGTTCAGGGTATGATACTGTCAACATAATGCGATCTGACACACACCTTGAAAACGGGTAGTCTGGTCTGATCTACCGGTGAATTCAGGATCATTCGGTGCCGAGTCTGGTAGTTGGGTAGGCCTGAATAGGAGCCAACTACACTGTGTGTTGTTCTTACCTCAACAGTATGGATCTGTGATGCTACTACAAGCGTGATAAGAAAGACCCAGCCTACGTAATGGGTAAAACGCACAAATTCCTGAAAAGAAAGATGATGTGCAGTAAAGTCTCAATCTGATTTATGTAAAAATGTTTGCCCTGAAAGTAATTCGTTTTAAACTTACACATATTCCTTCTTCGGTATCAAGCTGCTTAAGGACATTCAAATAGGACATGACACAGTACTATGTGGAACAGTCTCCTTGTTTTAATGCAGCCGCAAAAATGTTGTTAGTACAGTATATCATTTTATGCATCCATATTCATGGGAATGACCTCAATTCGGGCAAGACAAGAGTTCCTGAAAGTAATAATTAAATAAGCTTGTTTCGTTGTGAATATGCATCACAAAACACTCAAGGACAAATAAATAATGTTTTTATACCCTAGTACAAGTTGACTTACCCATACTTTATCAAAGACCACAGAAGCAATGATAAATTCCAGGAACGCGCCAGAATTTCCTATTCTCCACATCCACCAGATAATGAGCGTGGGAGCAGAATGAGCCAAGTCGGAACGCAGCGCCTGGAAGCGAAGAAAGATAAACAAAGAATAAAACGAACTGTGCCAACCTTCTGTATGTATTTCTGGACTGTCATCTGTTACTGTGACATAAGACTGGATGGAATGGGGTTCTTTGTACTCATTCATTCATTCAGTTTCTTTCGTGGTGCAAAATGACGATTTCCGCGTTCTTTTGACGCGTGCGAAAATTCATTTCAATTTGACTACGACAATTAGACACAAATCATGATCAATTGTTCACAATTGTCTAAAAAATACATACAGTAATTAATTTCTCGACATATATATATATATATATATATAGAGAGAGAGAGAGAGAGAGAGAGAGAGAGATCCTTTGAACAAGAAAGAAAAGAAAAGAAAACAAGGCAGCAAAGCTGTCAAATGTACAGACAAAAAGCAGGAAATAACTATGCACAAAATAGGCTACTGTCAATTTTGATGCAAAAGTACATTATGTTAAACTATAAATTCAACATCAAATTTTAATTATGCTCAACAGGTAATACCAATGAAAGTAAAATGTGTAACAAGCATAAGGCTTCAGGCCCATGAGAGTTCAAGTTCACACTTTGAAAATGTATAACTTACAGAAAAAGAAGCCAATTAGACTGCTTTTCCAACTCAGGCTGCATGCTGATTTTTNGCCTACTCCAGTAGACAAATTTGTCCGTTCGAAGTGAAAATGCAATGAATAAATAATAGTCCCCTACCGTTTACTCGGTTTACTTCCTTTGAATTTTGTCTTAGTGGCCAGAAAGATGAAAAATGTGTTAAAATAGACCTACTTGAGTTTGAAACTGAATTAAAAGTTTTCGTTCTGAAGTTGTAGTATAAAATGAGCTGATGCTTCATTTTTGTAGCTCTAACAGACCACGATATGGTGAGCTTGCACATTATAAATACACAAGAGAAGCCTTAAATACATCCTACTAAACACATTCTTTTCAAACCCATAACTATGTTATTATTTATGTACTTTTTTTATTCATGTTTTATGTCTTATTTTATTTATTTATCTTTTACCTTTTTTAGAGAAATAGCCTTGGGCCTATATTTGTGTGGACGTAGGCTACATGTAGGCCTACATGTATTTAGACCTACTGGTATAATGCCTTAGAGGTTAAAAAAAACATTTATTTGGAGATTCTGCAAATAATAGAATTTACTCTCCTCCAAATCTAGGACTAAAGAATATTGAGTCCAAATGAAAATGCCAACACTGCTGCTCCTTCCATTGTTCCAATCTCAGTGAAGTGTGTCGACTAAAATTAGGGTTTATTTTGGCTTCTTTGTTACCAATGAATTACAAGTGCGCAGGCCCCATTGTCTTTATAGGCAAATTCCATATCAATATTTAATTAAGTTTCGTGATTACATATAAATGCATTTTAATCGTATTTATTGTACAAAATGTTACAGTGGCGACTGTATGAGATTTAATCAGAAGTTGGTCCCTCGTTCATTTATGAAAAAGTTCCAATGAGGTAAAAAATGATCACATAATCTTGTAAAGTGGCCATATCCAATCATATCAGACAATGGCAAGAAAGCTTTAAAACTGTTCAGTGTGTACGAATTAAGGTATTGTGTTAGGAGCGATGGTTGACTCAACAGTTGATGTTCCGTACTCGCCGATATGTTGAATTCTGTGCTCTTATTTTGTTCACTGAGAAACCCGGCTGAAAAACTCAAATTTTCAATGATTTTTATTCCCAAGCAGGCCTTATCATTAATGCGTCGTCATATAGATTACTGTTTATCATAGTCTAGGTTTCTCAAAACAGCGGACCATCGCCCGGAGGACTGATGAGAGCTAGTGGGAATGTTTTTTCTCAAGGTTGCCCTGAGTTTCAATTTTATACTTGAATTATCTTACAGCAAAAGAAAGTAACAAATTGGCTGAAGGGAGTACAAGATATAGATTGGATCAATATTGTTAACCTCATTAATTAAAAGTTGAAAATATAGGCCTTTAAAATTTAAATTATCTTCAGAAAGAATAGGAAAACTAATATAAAATTACTAGCAGAAAATTAAAAAACTTTAAAATGTTAGTAGTCAGTATACGCAGTCCGTACAGACCTGTCTTTTTGCACCTGCAGCACGTGCCGCCAAAAGCACTGTCATTGACAACACAGCTGAGGTTCACCACACCGGGCAGCGCTTGAGCTACTGGTGCTCTTGAGACATGTACAGTCAGGGTGATGGTTGATCCTTTTATCAAAAATTCACTTCTGAATGATTTTGAGAGGAAAATGCTCGTGGTCCGTTTATTTTACTTCTCTACCCATAAGGGATGTATTTCTGTAAAAAATACTTTACAAGAAAGAGCATTGCAGTGCCCGACTATTGGTCCTAAGGTAGTGGCAACTAGACTAAAAAGGTGTACAAAATTTGTACTAGTTTTGGCGTGCTATATCTGTCATGTATTACGACTGCCGATCTGTACTTCTGTGACCAATTACACATCAGTTGCCCCGCGGAATTAGACTAAGTATCCAATGAGTTTTATCTAATTTGTAGATAGATGGCAACACCAGGGCCGACCTTTTATAGCAACTTTTATCCACTTATAGACCTTCTTTAAATTCATAATCTATGCAGTGGGGCTTATTTCATTGCTTCCTCAATCAATCCGGAGAAAAAATATTGGCAGCAGTCTCTGAAACAGCCTTATATTACTCGAGTACAGTGACAGGGCTAACAAGAAACAAAACACGATGTAACCCTTCAATACAGTCGAAAGGATTC
The DNA here is from genome assembly GCF_001039355.2 of Lingula anatina. The sequence continues at coordinate 521,122 of NW_019775702.1, read as the reverse complement.
AGTCGCATTTCATTAGTTTCACATTTGATTAAAAAAAGCACCATTATAGCGTAATATAAAGCACTTTTACCAGTCGGGATAAGAACGTTCAGCCGACGCGACAGATGGGCATGTGTGAAAAACTATGTTAGCTGCCCTGCTTCCAAATCTTTACTGTTAACATAGTTTTGGTGTATTTTGTTGGTTAATAAATGATAACCACGTAGGGAATTCATCTTCTTTTGTGTATCTATCCTTCAATTCGTTCTCTGTTCATTTTTACAAAATATTTCAGACAAAGCGATCGAGTAAATGTAAGTAAGCGGATAGCTGAATCGAATATGGCTTTCTGAGCCTCGACGCAAGTGACGTCACTCGCCTCAAAGCGCCACCACGCGGGACTATCGTAAACTACATTCACACCTGCATAAAATCGGCTTTAAAAACTAAATAAACGTAAGAACTTTTTTTTTCATTACTCAAAAATGACTTTTGGGCACCTAATGGATAGTTTTAACCCGTTTTTTCATCACAGTATACCTTTAAGCACCAAAGTACAAATTCCACATCCTAAAACAATCGAAGTAAACGAGTTCAATTTCAAATTCAACGCCAAACTGAAACACTGAATCGAAAACAAAACAACGATAATATCGCATTTTTGGCGAATAATGCATCCCCGCTATATTGAAAATTATTCAATATGTACTATTTCAGACGATATTCAGATAACAAAAATGTGCCACTTTTCCTCGCTTTGTATTCCGGTTAAATATCAAGCTACATGTACATAACAATGTAAAAGAATTTGGCAAAATGTGGCAATAAACATAGCCACAGCAAAAAGGAAGACGATAAACATAAATATACTGTTTTACATTTGGCTTCGATGCACACTTTCAGTAACTGTTTGCATATTGAAAAGATCCCAATTTGAATTCATCATCGACTGATGGAAGTCCGTTGTGTCTCCCTGGCTGGGTTTTTTTAATATCTCACGATGCTATAGAGAGAAGGCAGCGATGATAATAAATCAAGCTGATGACCGTATAATATAATACGCATAATTATCCAGTAATGATTTTAAACACACTTCGGTATCGCCCCTGGTCCATAGCCTTGCCCAAATATCAAAGTTAAAAAAACAGTGTGGGTCAATATTTTTTTAAATGGAATCCTTTCATATTCGTAAGTTTTTTTGTCTCCATCTTATGCCTTTGATACCGTAAGTGTAGTTGACACGTTTGGCAGGAGGGCACACGACCCAAGACCCACTAGATAATATCATATGGATTTCGTCGAGCTTTGAGCTGTGTCTGATTATAAAAATGATCTAGAAAATACCGTTTGAGACTAGGCGCAGACGATCAATAAGTACAAAGTGACATCACTATCTATTTTCCCTCGGAGGGTAAAATAACCAGACCTGGCGCATAAATATGGATCTCATGAATCTCATTAAGTGTACATTTATTGTTGAATTCAGTTGTTTTTATCTTGGCAACCAAGTACGCATTATAACTCCCCACAAACTAGTCTTCTTAAATGTGCACTCCCAATATCATAATCCGACTAGCATATTGCAGACAGCATTAACAAAGTATATAGCTGGCATCCAGGAAGTGACAACTTCTTTTATGATCTCACTGCAACATCTGCCGCAGAATAACACTTCCCTTTCATCTTGTCATTTATCATTTGCCACCGGTGCACAAATGTCATGATTCACTTCATAGCCTGTTGTCTGCTAAAAAGATCGCCCTCCCATGAGTACTACGTTCACATGGCTTTTGATGCAACGGCACTGATTGCAGACGCGATCTGAAACAGAAAAGAAATATCAAACTATATCAAACTATCCTTGCAGGATTATTCTGGTAAATGTACAAGTACACGTTACTCGGGCTGCTTTCATGAAAGAATTGGGCTAGTTACATTACACCTGCGGGTGTACTGTCTCCCCCCTGGAGATGGTAACAATAAATATATATCCAGTACGTTAGTTACTGGATTATTTATATTTACATGTCATATTAACTTATTCGTTGGTACAAGTTTTTTTAAAATAGGATTTGACCAAACAGATACTAACACGTAACAACAAGAACGTTGGTAACAAACAAATCTGAACAACAGGTATAAGCATTACAGCGACTGTTATTTTCGCCTCATTTTGCCCCACCCCCACCCCCCATAAATTATATATATCTATAATTGTCCCCACAAAGAGAACAGCAGCATAATTAAGGATCATATGAAATGCATATCGTAAATGCGCCAGGCTATCAGGCAATGTGACTGCACGCACATAATACATTTTTATGAGTTACCGGTAATTGTCGGTTAGGATAATAAAAAGACTTAGGAAAACGTTCGTGGGAATTAAGGTCCTTGAATTTTTCTACGATTTTTCCTACGTCTGAAAGGCATATACATTCTTTATGTTATGATTAAAAAACACTGAATACTTTCTGAAGCCAATGACATTACCTTTAACAACTGAAGAAAAAGCAGTTTTAAAACGTGCATTTAAAGAGAGGTAGACGAGGACTGAAGCACTCAATGGCTAGGAGCCAACTACACTGTGTGTTGTTCTTACCTCAACAGTATGGATCTGTGATGCTACTATCAGCGTGATAAGAAAGACCCAGCCTACGTAATGGGTAAAACGCACAAATTCCTGAAAAGAAACATGATGTGCAGTAAAGTCTCAATCTGATTTATGTAATTCGTTTTAAACTTACACATATTCCTTCTTCGGTATCAAACTGCTTAAGGACATTCAAATAGGACATGACACGGTACTATGTGGAACAGTCTCCTTGTTTTAATGCAGCCACAAAAATGTTGTTAGTAGGGGCCTACAGTATATCATTTTATGCTTCCATAATCATGGGAATGCCCTCAATCCGGGCAAGACAAGAGTTCCTGACAGCAAGGAGTTTCTGTTGAATCTCCTTGCTGACAGTAATATTAAATAAGCTTGTCTCGTTGTGAATATGCATCACAAAACATTCAAGGACAAATAAATAATGTTTTTATACCCTAGTACAAGTTGACTTACCCATACTTTATCAAAGACCACAGAAGCAATGATAAATTCCAGGAACGCGCCAGAATTTCCTATTCTCCACATCCACCAGATAATGAGCGTGGGAGCAGAATGAGCCAAGTCGGAACGCAGTGCCTGGAAGCGAAGAAAGATAAACAGAATAAAACGAACTGTGCCAACCTTCTGTATGTATTTCTGGACTGTCATCTGTTACTGTGACATAAGACTGGATGGAATGGGGTTCTTTGTACTCATTCATTCATTCATTCAGTTTCTTTCGTGGTGCAAAATGACGATTTCCACGTTCTTTTGACGCGTGCGAAAATTCATTTCAATTTGACTACGACAACTAGACACAAATCATGATCAATTGTTCACAATTGTCTAAATAATACATAATTAATTTCTCGATATATATATATATATATATATATATATATAGAGAGAGAGAGAGAGAGAGAGAGAGAGAGAGAGAGAGAGATCCTTTGAACAAGACAGAAAAGAAAAAAACAAGATCCTGTTTGGTGGCTTTTTTATCAAGATACGATTACTCAGTCAAAAAGCTCTAATACCTCAGTCAGGAAGAGGATTGTTATGTAATTATATATTTTTATGTCATGGAATGAATGCCACCTCGGTAATCAATGCGTCCCAGACGTTACAGGTGTGGGTTAAACTAGAGTTATATCTTTTTATCTATGCGTTTATAATACCAGCGTGGTTAAACTCACAGCTGGTTAGTTGGGTTGTTTTCTATGCATATCTTTAACATTAATAGTCCCATGAACAGATGACAAGGGGCGATTAAGCATCAGCATTGTGAGTCATTATTCGGTTCATTTCGATGACGCTGATGCTAGGCGATATGGAATATATGTTGCCCAAACGAAGGATGCATAGAAAAGGCAAATAATATGAAAATAGCAAATGTAAAAATTAAATAGGGTGGTAAAAACATTACAAAAAGGGAGGGGGTGAGGGCCAATCTTACCTTGGGAATGTGTATTTGGGGGGGGGGGGTGTAAAGCGTACACTTTTCATGTAGGGATGTGGAAATGACCACGCATTCTGAACATTCTTGATTTGATCAATATACTTGCCTGAGTTTTTTGAGTAGCATCATTTCCTTCCAAAAGGTTGTGATATTTATGAACGTAATGATCCCAGAAGTAAGCACTAAGAAGCAACCGGAGACCAAAAAGCACAAAATAAATCAATAAAGTTTTTCTTGGTATTTTTTGATCTGAGGCCCCATTGGAAGACTTGGTGGCTAGTCCCTGCTCCGCGGCAGACGATTCAATCTGACTATAATTAGATTCTGGTGTATTGCGCCAGATTCGATAAGTCAGAGCTAGGAACAGTACTCCACCGGCAAGGATATCTGCCGACATGTCCACATTATACCCGAGAGTGCCCCAGTTGGAGGCATATTGTTTATTTTTCGCATGTGCTCTGTACACTACACCATCCAGTGAATCTAAATAAGTACGAAACTCAAAAACAAGAGCTCCGATTTGACGGCAACTGAGATTATCGTCTGCTATTAGTTTGGCAGCAATAACTGATGTGATCATATGGCAAATACTTATCATGTTGGGTGTAATCCAAGGAAAAATGTCACTGAAGTTTGAGAAAAAATTAAAATATTCCGACAGTGGTCCGTACACGTAGTTCGTCATATGGTCGATCATAATATGCTTTACACTTAATGGCTTGAAGGGATCGTACATGGCTGGCGGTTTGACTTGGCGTCCTGGCACCGGACTCCATGCTTGAATGTGGTGTAAGAGAATGATATCCATGATGAAAAAATACAGCGCCAACACGACCGCAGCGAAGTACAAAGTTTTCATGTTCACTAACCCTGCCATTAGTACAATTTCAAGGGCAGCAGAAGTATAGTTCTAGTATTAATGTCCACATTAACAACCGTCTACCCTATTTGTAAACGCTCATGACCCAGTGATGCTGTTGCACTGGAGTGAGGAATACGCATTAACATTTACCATGCCAAAGCGGATCCTAATAAACCTCTAGCACGTAATACTAGTCGTTTCCCTTCCGCACTCCAGCAAGCATCTAATCATGTCCGGCCCATGTTGGAAACATAATTCAGCTTTGCCTTTGGGTGACCGATGTGGATATCTGCTTGCGTTAATTGCCCTGTAATACTCTCCAGCGTATATTGTCTGCCTGCAGTAGCGGGTTCGGTTGGAATGTACAGGCGTTGGCAGATGGTTACTGACTCAGTGCTTAACTAGGTCATGGACAGCAAACCAGATCCTTAGAAACTACCAATGATATTCGAGCAGCAATGATTCTGGGATATTTTATGATACCAGTGGGAAATCTATGCAAAGCGTAGAATGGCAAGCGTTGGACGCGAATACATATTTATATCTAATTCCTTTGTCATGAGAATCGATGCCAAGAAACCGCTAGGAATGGCTTGGGGGAATACCAAGCATTAGGCATTGTTACCCATTATTGTTCCCGATTTCTTGTGATTTTGCTCGATTAGAATTTCTATTTCCCATAAACTGATGGAATGCGTTTGTTGTTCGCAATGTCGGAATGCGTTTCTTTGTTTTGGAATGCATGTACTGAAGCCCCATCGCCATTCATTCTTCATCTACACTAATAATAATAATAATTTTATTGAGCACATAAATGTTTTTACATTTAATGGCTCTCTAACTACTATTTACATATATAGGATAATAGATGATAGTGTACCTCAACTGCTTTTCTTTTCGCGTTCGAGAGACATATGATCAAGTTGTCAGTTATTATTGGACAGGCTACTTAGGTTCTATAGCTAAACTTAAACAAACAAGAAATACTTAAGTCTATGGTATATACCCCATTTTACTTTATTAAAAAAGATTCGTATATTTCTTACAGAGCCCCCGTGTTTAAACAATATCAGTGCAAAAATGATACGTAACTTGTATTTTACTAGCACAATGTGATTCCAACAAGCCGTATTCGATCCATCTTAATACATGCAAAATAAAGATAAAAACGAATACAAGATGGATCGTTTGAACCCTATGTGACATTGAGGGGGAGCGAATTATCAACAGGACTTATTCCGGTAAAACAGATTTTGATCACATTTTCTATACTTCTCCCCGAAAGAGAATGTACATGTAAATTTTTTGTTGTCTTCAATCCATTTTCCGTTTGGTATTGCCAGCATTTTAATATAAAGTCCAAAGGCACGTGATCACAAGCAGATTAATTTATGTACTGAGGTGTAGTTGGTGGTACAAACTCTTAAAATGCAGTTGATCAAGGAGCCATTGTTTTAGGTCACACGCTAAGTTATTTTTAGCAAAACCAAATGTGTGTGCATTTTCGGCAGATAGTTAATTTTTACAGCTATCTATGTATTGTGTTATATGGTAAATTTCTAATATTCTGTATATGCTGTATATTCTGAGTTTCGANCATCGGCATCGGCATCGCCATCGGCATCGCCATCGGCGACGACAGACGCAGGTGATGGCAATATGTACAGACACATCTGTGTCTGTACATAAAAACAACATCCTGTTTGGTGGCTTTTTTTATCAAGATACGATTACTCAGTCAAACACCCCATTTCCATAGATAAGATCGACCTACTTTAGATCGACCTAACACCCTGGGGGTTCACGCTAAATAGCTGTCAGCCGGGCGGGCACGAAAGTTAATTACCCCCTTACAGCTTGTAGTAGACGGGACGGACATTTAAGTCGGATTATCTGAAAGTAATCTAGTGAGCGGGGATAGATCGATCTAAAATCTATGGGAATAGAGCCAAAGAGCTCTAATACCTCAGTCAGGAAGAGGACTGTTATGCAATTGATATATTTTTATGTCATGGAATGAATGCCACCTCGGTAATCAATGCGTCCCAGACGTTACAGGTGTGGGTTAAACTAGAGTTATATCTTTTTATCTATGCGTTTATAATACCAGCGTGGTTAAACTCACAGCTGGTTAGTAGGGTTGTTTTCTATGCATATCTTTAACATTAATAGTCCCATGAACAGATGACAAGGGGCGTTTAAGCATCAGCATTGTGAGTCATTATTCGGTTCATTTCGATGACGCTGATGCTAGGCGATATGGAATATATGTTGCCCAAACGAAGGATGCATAGAAAAGGCAAATAATATGAAAATAGCAAATGTAAAAATTAAACAGGGTGGTAAAAACATTACAAAAAGGGAGGGGGTGAGGGCCAATCTTACCTTGGGAATGTGTATTGGGGGGGGGGGGGGGTGGTAAAGCGTACACTTTTCATGTAGGGATGTGGAAATGACCACGCATTCTGAACATTCTTGATTTGATCAATATACTTGCCTGAGTTTTTTTAGTAGCATCATTTCCTTCCAAAAGGTTGTGATATTTATGAACGTAATTATCCCAGAAGTAAGCACTAAGAAGCAACCGGAGACCAAAAAGCACAAAATAAATCAATAAAGTTTTTCTTGGTATTTTTTGATCTGAGGCCCCATTAGAAGACTTGGTGGCTAGTCCCTGCTCCGCGGCAGACGATTCAATCTGACTATAATTAGATTCTGGTGTATTGCGCCAGAGTCGATAAGTCAGAGCTAGGAACAGTACTCCACCGGCAAGGATATCTGCCGACATGTCCACATTATACCCGAGAGTGCCCCAGTTGGAGGCATATTGCTTATTTTTCGCGTGTGCTCTGTACACTACACCATCCAGTGAATCTAAATAAGTACGAAACTCAAAAACAAGAGCTCCGATTTGACGGCAACTGAGATTATCGTCTGCTATTAGTTTGGCAGCAATAACTGATGTGATCATATGGCAAATACTTATCATGTTGGGTGTAATCCAAGGAAAAATGTCACTGAAGTTTGAGAAAAAATTAAAATATTCCGACAGTGGTCCGTACACGTAGTTCGTCATATGGTCGATCATAATATGCTTTACACTTAATGGCTTGAAGGGATCGTACATGGCTGGCGGTTTGACTTGGCGTCCTGGCACCGGACTCCATGCTTGAATGTGATGCAAGAGAATGATATCCATGATGAAAAAATACAGCGCCAACACCACCGCAGCGAAGTACAAAGTTTTCATGTTCACTAACCCTGCCATTACTGCAATTTCAAGGGCAGCAGAAGTATAGTTCTAGTATTAATGTCCACATTAACAACCGTCTACCCTAATAGTAAACGCTCATGACCCAGTGATGCTGTTGCACTGGAGTGAGGAATACGCATTAATATTTACCATGCCAAAGCGGGCCTAATAAACCTCTAGCACGTAATACTAGTCGTTTCCCTTCCGCACTCCAGCAAGCATCTAATCATGTCCGGCCCATGTTGGAAACATAATTCAGCTTTGCCTTTGGGTGACCGATGTGGATATCTGCTTGCGTTAATTGCCCTGTAATACTCTCCAGCGTATATTGTCTGCCTGCAGTAGCGGGTTCGGTTGGAATGTACAGGCGTTGGCAGATGGTTACTGACTCAGTGCTTAACTAGGTCATGGACAGCAAACCAGATCCTTAGAAACTACCAATGATATTCGAGCAGCAATGATTCTGGGATATTTTATGATACCAATAGGAAATCTATGCAAAGCGAAGAATGGCAAGCGTTGGACGCGAATACATATTTATATCTAATTCCTTTGTCATGAGAATCGATGCCAAGAAACCGCTAGGAATGGCTTGGGGGAATACCAAGCATTAGGCATTGTTACCCATTATTGTTCCCGATTTCTTGTGATTTTGCTCGATTAGAATTTTTATTTCCCATAAACTGTCGGAATGCGTTTGTTGTTCGCAATGTCGGAATGCGTTTCTTTGTTTTGGAATGCATGTACTGAAGCCCCATCGCCATTCATTCTTCATCTACACTAATAATAATAATTTTATCGAGCACATAAATGTTTTTACATTTAAAGGCTCTCTAACTACTATTTACATATATAGGATAATAGATGATAGTGTACCTCAACTGCTTTTCTTTTCGCGTTCGAGAGACATATGATCAAGTTGTCAGTTATTATTGGACAGGCTACTTAGGTTCTAAAGCTAAACTTAAACAAACAAGAAATACTTAAGTCTATGGTATATACCCCATTTTACTTTATTAAAAAAGATTCGTATATTTCTTACAGAGCCCCCGTGTTTAAACAATATCAGTGCAAAAATGATACGTAACTTGTATTTTACTAGCACAATGTGATTCCAACAAGCCGTATTCGATCCATCTTAATATACATGCAAAATAAAGATAAAAACGAATACAAGATGGATCGTTTGAACCCTATGTGACATTGAGGGGGAGCGAATTATCAACAGGACATATTCCGGTAAAACAGATTTTGATCACATTTTCTATACTTCTCCCCGAAAGAGAATGTACATGTAAACAAGTTTTTTGTTGTCTTCAATCCATTTTCCGTTTGGTATTGCCAGCATTTTAATATAAAGTCCAAAGGCACGTGATCACAAGCAGATTAATTTATGTACTGAGGTGTAGTTGGTGGTACAAACTCTTAAAATGCAGTTGATCAAGGAGCCATTGTTTTAGGTCACACGCTAAGTTATTTTTAGCAAAACCAAATGTGTGTGCATTTTCGGCAGATAGTTAATTTTTACAGCTATCTATGTATTGTGTTATATGGTAAATTTCTCTAATATTCTGTATATGCTGTATATTCTGAGTTTCGGATCTATCTTTGTGTCTTCATAAACAGAAAAAGCTGCATGTATATTACTGATATAAAGATCATGACAATACAGGGAGGTGTTTGTTGAAAAGGGAAGCTGTTGCACCTAATAAATTTCAAAGTGACATGTTCCCCTTTTTCTACTTTTTTAACGAAAGAGAAAGGATTCTTGACGTCTACTTCAAGGCCCAATGTACCGAATAAAGTGACTAGAGCTTTATTGATAGAATTTGAAGAGTACAATGATGTTATTTGCCGTGGTCACTCAAAGCTTAGAAAAATAAAAGAAAAAATAAATATTCAATACAAATCAAACTTATGCATTTCTATAACCCTAAACTTATATGCATTTGTATGATATAATCGTATTTTAATACGGGAAATATGCGGGAAATAAACGCTCTCGACAATCTTACAAAACGTACCGAACAATATACAAAACGTACCGAACGGGTAGATAAGCTCATAAACAGTTCGTGGTTTGTAGCACGCTGCTCGTGACCTCTTATTTTACCATGAAATTGTGGTTGGAGTCGTTACTCGTGCCCTCAAATCTGACGCTCGAGTTGGCCAACGGCTCATCTGTTTATAAGGCCTGGATTTGTAGGATTGTCCTGTGCAACTTTTCAGCTGTACCCATCACCGCGGTTTTTTCTTCTTCTCGGTGCTATGATTGTCGAACGAGTAACGCAAAGTCCAATAATATTGTTGTTTTCACCTCCGCCAAGGAGGTTATGTTTTCAACCCTGTTTGTTTGTTTGTTTGTCTGTCTGTCAGCAACATAATCTAACTATGAAATTATTTTATTCTAGCGATGACTTTCTATACAGTATATAACGATGATAGTAACAGCTGCTTGATGATAAGTGATACATGTTGTAACCTCTGATGCTCAGAATTGTAAGTGTGTTGCGGTACCAAATCGCTCTCCTTTTTATTCTATTCGGCCACCACGCCCAAACAGTGGCCGAATTACCCGATGATACCCAAAAATAGTCCGAGTATCATCCAGTTTTAATTTTCCCCAAACAAGAATAAGATAAAATAAACATGGAACGCTCATCCCGGATCTTCCCAGCCTCCTCCCCTACAAAATTTGACTTGCAACTACACAGCTTGCGTTAGGGGCCCAAATGTGCATGTGACTTTACATTCTGTCAGACTCGTCACCCAAGGCATACAACTCACAACTCCAACTCCAAACTAAATGCACAACCAAATTTCATTCAGATTGAAAACGGGAAACTGTTTGGCTGAGGGAATCAATGTAGGCATTAATTTGTTTTTATAGATCAACAGAAATATACATTGTACTTCAGGCATGGCTATTTTTTTTTTCAGATTTTGCTGAGAACTCGGAGGAAAATTTGAAACCCTCTCTTTACTACTTGGAGATTAAAGCATGTCTACATCAAGAATGTAACCAGTATCACAACAACGTGCGAAAAATAAAAATTATTCTTCTCATTTCAAATAAAGTCAACTGAGGGCTATTACCGCTACATCATTCCAAAACCCACGTGACCGTTTAAGCCGACACCAATAGCACAAGATATAATTAATGAAACTATCCATATATTTTTCTTCTTCCGTACTATCGTTTAAATAATAATGACGACCTTCCACATATATTATCAGTATGGTGACTTATGTACATTCATGTAAAAGCCACCGAATATTGACATAATGATACACTAACCTACATACATGTACATGTAAGCACATGTATTCGCTTTTAGATAGTCGGAACAAATTAGGTTTAAAAAGTGACTCTCAAAACAGAGAGGTATTATTTGGTTTAATGTTCCATTTTTAAAACACTTAAAATTTAGTACATTTGATTTGTTGTACACAAATACATCGAACCACACTGTACGAGTAGATCACGTTCACACTGTCAGTGACGAAGGAAATTTTTAAAGAATTAAAAAGTGTTTGACTTTGCGGCAGTGTTTTAAACATGGAAAAATAAAATTGTTTGAAATTAGGGCAGTGTGGATTCGACATTAGTTTTGATGGAAAACTTTCGATGGGAAGCAGTGTTTTTATTCACAAACACCCTGAAATATCCTGTCATCTCTCACAAAGGAAACGCGGGTCCATAATTGCTTTTGGTGTGAATCTCACCAATCGCAACGAGACGCTCAACCGCTATCACGATTGTCAAGGAAGTGGAAGACATGTTCTTGCGATTATGCATCGTCAGTGATAGGTTATGGTCTCATTTATTTCACTACTGAAATCTTGAATGCGTTTTTTATAAGTAACAAAAACGTATAATAACTATGTACAAAAGTTTCAAAAACGATTCTATAAAAAGTTACAATACAGTTACGTAACCCCAGCTAACACAGAATAATACCGTTATCTTTTGGATCTTTTAAAACATTTTTACAACGTTCTGGAACAACATTATAGGGGAGACCAGGGCTAGTTGGACCCCGGGGTAAGTTGACCCCCGTCAATTTATGAAAAAGTAACTACGAGGTAAAAAAAACTGGCCACATACTCTTGTAAAGTGACCGTAGCCTACAATGCTAAGGAAGTGTCGGACGTTAAAGTTTTACTTAAGCGGTGAGTCGAAATAAACGATTTTTGCACCTAAAAGTAAATTTGTTTAAGAGGTTTAAAAATCTATTTTCATAGGCTTTTGATCAAATATAATAAATGTATAGGGCATCAAACTGAAGCTCATTGTTTCAAATTTCACAGAGATGTATCATCGTTGCTCATTCTAGCACCATAAATGGCTGCCATCTTTTAAAATAAAAAGTGTGCACCCGGGGCTAGTTGCCCCCCTTGACTCGAGGCAAGTTGGACCTTTGTGCGCAACAGAGCTAGAGGCCATTGTTGAAACAAACTCAATGGTTTAAAACGGAATTTGTTACTTTCTTTTAAAACGAATATTTATTATTCGTTTTCATTCATTACAAACCTGCTTTATACCATTATTAATTTATTCTTTATTAAANTCTGGGCAATTGCTTTTGGTGTGAATCTCACCAATCGCAACGAGACGCTCAACCGCTATCACGATTGTCAAGGAAGTGGAAGACATGTTCTTGCGATTATGCATCGTCAGTGATAGGTTATGGTCTCATTTATTTCACTACTGAAATCTTGAATGCGTTTTTTATAAGTAACAAAAATATAATAACTATGTACAAAAGTTTCAAAAATGATTCTATAAAAAGTTACAATACAGTTACGTAACCCCAGCTAACACAGAATAATACCGTTATCTTTTGGATCTTTTAAAACATTTTTACAACGTTCTGGAACAACAATATAGGGGAGACCAGGGCTAGTTGGACCCCGGGGTAAGTTGACCCCCGGCAATTTATGAAAAAGTAACTACGAGGTAAAAAAAATTGGCCACATACTCTTGTAAAGTGGCCGTAGCCTACAATGCTAAGGAAGTGTCGGACGTTAAAAAGTTTTACTTAAGCGTTGAGTCGAAATAAACGATTTTTGCACCTAAAAGTAAATTTGTTTAAGAGGTTTAAAAATCTATTTTCATAGGCTTTTGATCAAATATAATAAATGTATAGGGCATCAAACTGAAGCTCATTGTTTCAAATTTCACAGAGATGTATCATCGTTGCTCATTCTAGCACCATAAATGGCTGCCATCTTTTAAAATAAAAAGTGTGCACCCGGGGCTAGTTGCCCCCCTTGACTCGAGGCAAGTTGGACCCGCATATTACCCACAAACCTTTGTGCGCAACAGAGCTAGAGGCTATTGTTGAAACAAACTCAACGGTTTAAAACGGAATTTGTTACTTTCTTTTAAAACGAATATTTATTATTCGCTTTCATTCATTACAAACCTGCTTTATACCATTATTAATTTATTCTTTTTAAAACAAAACAAATTTTATTAATAGATATTTTGGTTCTTGCAACACATAGCCCCCCCCCCCCCCCCCCCCCCCCCCCCCCCCACCCACCCCCCAAACCCCCCAACACCCCCC
>NW_019775702.1:482499-506971 GCF_001039355.2 Lingula anatina | reverse complement strand
TAAAACAAAACAAATTTTTATTAAAAGTAGTGGTTCTTGCAACCCAAAGCCCCCCCCCCCCCCTCCCCCCCGCCTACAACGTGACGTCCGGAAACCTCAATAAATCATTTGAACTATTTATTAATCAAAGACTCTCAAAAATCAATTTAATAAATTAAAAATGTATTTCAAGGCGTTTAAATGGGATATTTACTTCATTTTGGAATAGGGGGCCAACTTGCCCAGTGGAGGGGCAAGTTGGGCCCCCCTGACATCAACTGCGTTTTTTGTCAAATTGTGAGCCATCTGGCATTATATCTGAAAAATAATGACGTTGCATACGTAGCTTAGTTCATGGGGCTTACTTTGAAACCGGTTTTGTTACTCTAACTCATTCCTAGTTGGCTCTATATTGTACAAGGCCAAAGGTGTCTAACTGGGCCAACAAGCCCCGGTCTCCCCTAAGTGAAGTCGCTCTCTATCATGAATTAGGAATGCTTATCCCATGAAGCGGTAAAATACTATGAAGTATCTTAACATATGTTTTTATAATTAACAAATGCGTTACGGTTTCGTTATAGTAACGATGTAAAAAAGTTTCAAAAACGGTTCTAAAAAAAGTAACAATACTGTTACGTCGTTAACGTTACGTAGGCCTAGGCCTACCTGTACATGTAGATCTAACCCCAGCTTACACAGAACGTTTTGATATTAAACATCAGATAATGTTGTGCTTGTTATTAGGCCTATAACCATGGAAATATATATTTCCATGTTATAACGTTACCATAATTCTTTTTGCCCGATACATTTATGTCTATGGTAAGCAAAGGTTTCCGTTTTGGTGGTTTCTTTGTGTCAACAAAAATTGTCGTTAACAATGTTTTTGTTGTGGAATTTTGAATGTCAGACGAATTGTAACAGTCGGTTGCTATCCTTTTAAATTAGTTTATTTTAAATACTTTTGTCGCATTGGGCCTATGGAACCGGTAGTCTAGTGACATATATTTTACTGGTGATCGGTTTTTATGTGCCTCATAATGAGTCATATTCATTAAAACAGCTCATAGTGACAGCCGAGCTTGATGCCAAATAATCAAATTCATTTTAGTTAAAACTCATGGTAGCATTCAAGAGGCTGAGGGGAATATCTACTTCCCTGTTTGAATGAGAGGTGCTAAGGACCAGACAGCTGCTGCCTTCGAGGATTTTATCTGTCGCGTTGGCCTAACTGTACTCACAAGTTCGCGGGTTCGTGCGCACTGACCTGATTTCTCGACCCGATTGCAGCGACATTATCGGGGCAACCTGGGATGACCCAGTTCCCTCATTTTGCGTGGAGCGGCATTTAAAAGGTATGACTTATGTCTTGATGCTTCATAACAATGTCTTTGTTAATGTGAGGGAATAAGAGGCTGCTTGAAGTTATAAACATTCTTAAAGAGGTCTAGCTATCGCTGTGCACAGTCAGTATAGAAAAGTGACATGATTGTGTGTTTGTATGGATTTCTGTCGCAGTGCTTAACACGCACTGCCAGCATGCATGACATGCATTGCCACACAGATATGCCATAGTGAGAATGTGCTTTTGTGTCTGTTGTGTCATTTATTATGTATGAAGAGATAATATAGATTCTAGTGTCATAGTAAAAAAGTTTATATCGCGTTTAGATTTGTAGACCGGAATTTCAAACTATAATGATACTTCTATACAACTAACATTAATTCTAAACATTATTTGCACTGACAGTAATTCCTTTTGAACAGTTCATGAAAATAACAACAACAAAAAACATTCTGCGCAGTGGGGCCTTGTGAAAACTTGGTAATGAATGGGTGCTTAGAATGTGACCCCATGGCTTTGATTGCTTGAAAAGAAAGAGTGCAGTGTATATTTACATTGTACTGCCCTATTCATGATTATTTGTTAAGTCGCCCAAAAGCCAGTGCGGGCAAGATGGCATGATAAAAAGAAACACTGTATCAACAAAAGATTGAAATGTAAAATAAGTAGATTGGACTGGACTCTTTATCAGACAGCAAGATGTGCAGTCAAATGTTGCTCTGATGCAAGGCAGTGGAGACATTCAAGTGTTTTTTTTTTTCCTTCTTTAGTGTCTTAATTGTTGAATAGATTTGGTAGGGTACTTGTATATGCATAAAGGATCCTTTGTGTCATAAAAATGAGTCGTCATTGGTTGTGCCATGAAATATAATAATTCAAACTCATTGTTTCCCATAGGGTTGTGTGTTATTTCTGAAAACCTGGTCCCTATTTGCTGACCAGTTCAAGTCAAGTGGCTGCTCATGACATCACGAGCCACCCCCGTGTAATTAAAATGATAGTTATGCACTTAATATTATATGGTTATTTCATTAAGTTTGTAACTGAAATAGTCATATTCTTTTATAACCAGAACTAACTTATTGAAAAATTGTCTTGATTAAAACTCAGGTATGAACNACTCATTCCTAGTTGGCTCTATATTGTACAAGACCAAAGGTGTTTAACTGGGCCAACAAGCCCCGGTCTCCCCTAAGTGAAGTCGCTCTCTATCATGAATTAGGAATGCTTATCCCATGAAGCGGTAAAATACTATGAAGTATCTTAACATATGTTTTTTATAATTAACAAATGCGTTACGGTTTCGTTATAGTAACGATGTAAAAAAGTTTCAAAAACGGTTCTAAAAAAAAGTAACAATACTGTTACGTCGTTACGTAGGCCTAGGCCTACATGTAGATCTAACCCCAGCTTACACAGAACGTTTTGATATTAAACATCAGATAATGTTGTGCTTGTTATTATAACCATGGAAATATATATTTCCATGTTATAACGTTACCATAATTCTTTTTGCCCGATACATTTATGTCTATGGTAAGCAAAGGTTTCCGTTTTGGTGGTTT
Organism: Lingula anatina; assembly: GCF_001039355.2. Next base: position 504,082 of record NW_019775702.1, on the reverse strand, counting down.
CTTTGTGTCAACAAAAATTGTCGTTAACAATGTTTTTGTTGTGGAATTTTGAATGTCAGACGAATTGTAACAGTCGGTTGCTATCCTTTTAAATTAGTTTATTTTAAATACTTTTGTCGCATTGGGCCTATGGAACCGGTAGTCTAGTGACATATATTTTACTGGTGATCGGTTTTTATGTGCCTCATATTCATTAAAACAGCTCATAGTGACAGCCGAGCTTGATGCCAAATAGTTTTAATTAAATTCATTTTAGTTAAAACTCATGGTAGCATTCAAGAGGCTGAGGAGAATACCTACATCCCTGGTTGAATGAGAGGTGCTAAGGACCAGACAGCTGCTGCCTTCGAGGGTTTTATCTGTCGCGTTGGCCTAACTGCACTCACAACTTCGCGGGTTCGTGCGCACTGACCTGATTTCTCGACCCGATTGCAGCGACATTATCGGGGCAACCTGGGATGACCCAGTTCCCTCATTTTGCGTGGAGCGGCATTTAAAAGGTAAGACTTATGTCTTGATGCCTCATGACAATGTCTCTGTTAACGTGAGGGAATAAGAGGCTACTTGAGGTTATAAACATTCTTAAAGAGGTCTAGCTATCGCTGTGCACAGTCGATATAGAAAAGTGACTTGATTGTGTGTTTGTATGGATTTCTGTCGCAGTGCTTAACACGCACTGCCAGCATGCATGACATGCATTGCCACACAGATATGCCATAGGAGAATGTGCTTTTGTGTCTGTTGTGTCATTTATTATGTATGAAGAGATAATATAGATTCTAGTATCATAGTAAAAAAGTTTATATCGCGTTTAGATTTGTAGACCGGAATTTCAAACTATAATGATACTTCTATACAACTAACATTAATTCTAAACATTATTTGCAGTGACAGTAATTCCTTTTGAACAGCTCATGAAAATAACAACAACAAAAAACATTCTGAATGCGCAGTGGGGCCTTGTGAAAACTTGGTAATGAATGGGTGCTTAGAATGTGACCCCATGGCTTTGATTGCTTGAAGAGAAAGAGTGCAGTGTATATTTACATGATTATTTGCAAGTCGCCCAAAAGCCAGTGCGGGCAAGATGGCATGATAAAAAGAAACACTGTATCAACAAAAGATTGAAATGTAAAATAAGTAGATTGGACTGGACTCTTTATCAGACAGCAAGATGTGCAGTCAAATGTTGCTCTGATGCAAACCAGTGGAGACATTCAAGTGTTTTTTTTTTCTTTTTTTTAGTGTCTTAATTCATAATTGTTGAATAGATTTGGTAGGGTACTTGTATATGCATAAAGGATCCTTTGTGTCATAAAAATGAATCGTCATTGGTTGTGCCATGAAATATAATAATTCAAACTCATTGTTTCCCATAGGGTTGTGTGTTATTTCTGAAAACCTGGTCCCTATTTGCTGACCAGTTCAAGTCAAGTGGCTGCTCATTACATCACGAGCCACCCCCGTGTAATTAAAATGATAGTTATGCACTTAATATTATATGGTTATTTCATTAATTTTGTAACTGAAATAGTCATATTCTTTTATAACCAGAACTTACTTATTGAAAAATTGTCTTGATTAAAACTCAGGTATGAATGTAAAACAGCTTTTGCTTCCTTTGTTTTGTTAAGTCATTTAGCTACTGAAGGTATGGGGAAGTCATGGTGCACTGTTACCTTTTTGAAGTTGTGATATCTTATCACTGTCTGGGGTTAGGAGATTGGGTGTCATATATAATTGATCACATGTTGTTACCTGCTTCTAGCGCTGCAAAAGGTGAAAAATGGGGGCATGTCAATTTAGCTTGTTTGAAAATGAATAGCTACAGGTGAGATAGTGAGGAGAAAGTAGGGAGGAGGGGTTTATTTGATTCCTTTATCGAGATCTTATTGAAAATATTTGTCTGGCTTTCTTCCAGATCTTGTTCGATTTGAAGACACAGAATATGATATCTGTCTCAAAAATGAAAAAAGTGAGTATTGAAATTGCTTATTATTATGCTTATTTGGGCATGTTTTATGATATTAGATAAAATTAAAAGTAAATGAAATTCCAGGGTCATAACATGAAGAGATAAGAATGAATGTTATAAGAATAAAAAAAGGAAAAAAAAGTTTGTAAAATATGTTTGGATATATTATTCTGAATGAATAAATGGATTGACAGATGGATGGATGAATGAAAGAATTCATGAATGAATGTGGAAGTGTTTTTTCACATAATTAGGCATTATGTGAAATAGTTTAGAAAATGTGGCCAAATTTATTTTCACAGAAAGCATATTGAGAGTGATTTGCCCCTACTTTTCGTTTTGACAACATATAAGTTTGATGCTTTGTGTTAGAGCTATCAACATGTGGTAATGATACTTATGGATATCTGAGTATATTTGAAATGAAAAAGTTAACCATGAAATGTGGTTTGACTGACACCTAAGGGTACAATACAGATGGAAGCATAACGCATTCATAATTTTTGTGAAGTTGGTATGTGGAAATAATTATTAATGGCATAGCAATTTTATATCTTTATAATAGCATCTCTTCAGACCTTTTCTAGGAAATACGCAATCACCAATCTGTTCATTTATATATACATTTATTGTATGCATACCAGGTGTCAATATTGCTCTTAACTACTACTAGTGTACAATGTAGTAGGAGGTCTGTCAGGAAAATATGTTTAGAAATGAGCATGCTGTTCCATTTTTGTGAATGTAAAATATTGGGAGTGGTATGAACTCCAAATGTCCATGAATACTTAATGGTTCACTTATGACTTCATATTCTTTGCCAATATTCCATGATTTGAACATTTAGACAGGAACTTTTTTCCTAACAGTGTGATGAGTTGGCCAGCCAATGAGAGTAGTCAAATTGATGCCTACTCTCTTGTGACCTTGACCGTTATTATCATAAGCGGATCCAGAGATATTTTCTGACAGGCTTCCAAGTTATCTTCATTGTTCCATCCACCATTTTGAACCGTCTTCCGACAGAAAAATTAGAAACCCGTCGATGTAAACTTTAAAATCTGACGGTCTTCCTGAAGACCCAGAAGACGGCCTAAATTTGCCCATGATTATCATAGGAAAGCTAAGAGAATGTGAGTGGGTACTGCTCAGCAACCAATTGAGCCAATCCCTCCAAAAAAAAAAAAAGCCAGGATCAAATTAGACTCATTATACCAGCAATATTGGCCTTATGGTTTTTACTGACAACTTATGAAAAATTGGCACATTTAGTGAGGTCTTATAATGACCTTTAATATTTATTATTAAAAAATTTTTTTTAACAAAATCTATTAACAAATATTGCACTCGCAGTTATGGAAATGGTTTAAAATGATTTAAAGGGACACCTTAAAGACTAATAAAATCAAACATGATTTAGTAGGATTTGAAGAAGGGGTCAGAGATAATGGCAGACTAGAAAGTTGATGCAGCAAAGAATGAAAGCTGAAAGAATTTATTCAGAGATATTTCCCTGGTAATATTTTTAAAGTTCTGTCTTCATTGCTGTTTATAGTAAAACAGCACATGCTTTGTGTCACATTTGTATTGCTAAGTCAGCATTTCCAGAGCATAGAACTTTCAACCTTTTCACTTAAAAGTTCACTACATGTGTATTCTTGTTCTTTTTCCAGTTTTGTATTTTGTCATGCTGTACCCCTGTCTTGGATGATTTCCATTGGTAGTTAAGAATATATTGTGTTAGGGGAGATTGCCATGACTGAAAACCTCATCACAGTTATGTACTTCATACATCTGTGTGAATACAGAATTTTATGCCTACTAGACAGAATTTGCTAGGAACATTGAACTTAATCAGCTGAGCATAATGGGATATTTCTCATGTCAAATGTATATATTTTTTTCATGTTCGTACATTCAGGGTACATTGGGATGGTAATGGTATATAAGAAAAGAATACGAAATGTACTAGTACTTTCATATGATGCCTTTGTGCTAAAAATGACTACTTACCTGTCAGTACGTTTTTGTTTACAGGTGTAAAAGTAAAGCCAGGTGAGAGGTCAACAGGTACAGGTCTGTTATTACTGATGTACACTCAAGAACTTCCAAAACAAGAACTTCCTGGATATAATATTATACTTTGTGATGTAACAACTGGCATATTTAAATTGAAAGGTAAAGAGTACATCACAGCAGCACTCTGAAAACATTTATTGGGTTAAACACTTATTAGGTTTTATAATTCTGTGGGTGTTTTACAAATCTAAATTGCCCTCTGGATATGACTGTAGTATCCTCGACCTATTATACACTGATTTGTAGTTATCTTAGTTGTCTGTTTTTTTATAATTGCCACAATGTTTTGCCACACAGGAGAGAAATAATATTTTTGTTTTCAGCTTAGGGAACTGTTCAGAATGTGTTAAACAAATGCAGGCAGACATGCAGGCACATACTTATATAATTGCAATATAAATGCCATTTTTTTGCAATTTTTGTCATTTACATTTTTTTCTTATTTGAATGTCGATGCTATTAGTCAGAACATATATATTGTGAATGTACTTGCAACCCGTGGTAACATGACGTTAACCTGATTAATGGTTGGCGTGTGTGTATGGGGGAAGTGTTTGTTAGGGGTCAGTTCTCCAGATGAGCAGGTTGAACGTAGGTTTCTTGCTGTTATTTTAGATGTGTGTTTGTTTGCATTATTAGATTTTGTCATTTATTGAACAGAAAGAAGTCATAGTTTTGCTGATCAGATTGCTAAATCACTTCGTGTTTCCTTGCAATTTGAGTTGATACATAGTTACGCTTATTTGAAAATCATTATGACCTATATCTTATGTTTGTATGCATGATGCTAACAGTATTTGTACTTGTACATGCAATTCACAAAGTACATGTAGATGTCAGGTACAGGTAAGAGTTGTGAAGGTAGTTTACTGTACATTTTGACATCTTAGGAATCTGTACATTTTATTTATTTATTTATTATTTTTATTTTTATTGATGATAGAGAGATATAATAGAAATGGGTGAATCATTTAAATTTAAAGTTGGGACCAGTGGATTAATTAGCTTGATAATTGGTTGAAATGATGCATCATAATCCACAAGGTTTGAGTATATCTTCAAGAATATTCTCACAATGCTGTGCAATATGTTTCATGCTGCTGGATGAAGTTTTATCCTACAGCTCATTAATGATTGAATAGGAAAAACTAGAGTGACATGATACTATAGTATGGTAGATGCCAGATTAAAGCCAGCATATTTATGTATGATGTAATTATAAAGATTATTTCCTTTAGCTAAAGATAACAAAAAAATGTATGATTAATTTTTCCAAATTTTACATTGGTTTGGTAACGAAAGTATTTTTAAAGAATATATAAAAAATATAAAAGGTAAAAGCATGGTCCACAAACGTGTGTGTGTGTTGAAAAACTGATACTTATAGTCAGACTGTTATTTGAGGAGAAATGCCCTTGAGGTATGTCAGATAACATGAACCTTCAGTTCTTGAGGGAGAAGAGCATGTATAGTGTAATATAATGATCTATATAGATATGGGTATCATAGATCATTGATTAACCTGTGATGAGAAGCATATGTCACTTCAAAGCAGCATTTTCTTTCTTTCTTTTTTATCTTTTTAGATATAGAGATGCTGAATCAATTATGCTCCTCTAGAAAGAGAGTGACAGTTTGTTTCTTCTTGCATTTATGATTATTATGCTAACATATACATGTACCTCAACAAATAATCACAAAAGCATTGTAACATTTTAGCAGGTACAAATGATTATAGATTGGTAGAGCGCATTATTCGTAGGTGTTATTTTTCAAAACTTGAATTCCTGAGTAAAATTGTCACTGGTTTTAAGGTTTTTGGGTTGCCAGAGCAGCAACTGATTGTGTAACCACATAATAAGGTCATATTTTATCAACAAAAATGTCAAATAACATTTTCTTTCAATGGTTTTCTGCTTACTGGAGTTTATAAAGGTCTCATAAAAATCCTAGAAGATCATGCCTCTTGAAGTGGTCTGCTAATATCCTGGCAATGTTACATAATGTGAATTTTTTTTTCTTTAACACAACATCATTATGTGGTGAAGTATAAACCATGACTTTCTTGGTACCAGCTTTTAGCATTTTTTTAACTTTCGAAATAAAAAAACTGCATAAAAGATAGCTATATATAGTTAAAAGTAATGGGAATGTGAATGAAGGAGGTATAGGGTGGCGAAGGATGGGACAGAGAGGACATTGTAACTTAGAACCTTACAGCATACTAGTACTCAAGATGAAATTTGCAATACTACTGTGAAAGCAATGATATTTCCAAACATTTCAGTGTGCTTCTCTGGTGCTTCTTCTTGAGGGTTTCTCATATAGTAAACAAAATATACTTGATGATGATGATTCCTTGCTAAATTACAGGTCTTAAAAAGTAAACAAAACTAGAACTTGGAAATTCAACTTGTTTTAGGTGACCATTTCTTTTCTGTGTAGCAGTTAAGGTCCTAAGTGATCAAAATGTGCAGAAAACAACTACAAATGACTAGAAGTATCATATCATGCATTTATAAGTGTTATAAAGTGATTGTTCCTTTTTCAGTTACTTAATTGGCCATGTCAAGTGCAGAGGTTCTGTTTTGATGACTCTCTTACATAGTAATAAAGCTATTAAGTTTTTTTTTCTTTCAAACAGACTGCTTCTCTAAAGTAAACCATCTAAAGCTGTTCAAGTACAGGTAATGATTTAATAGGTCTTAGAGAGCAAAGTCTTCTGTAAATGACTGCAGTAATTACCACAGATCACAGACTATGAAAAAAGCTGTTTTTCACTATTAATTAACCCAGTGGCTATTTACAGGGATCATGCAAATTACCTGCCAGAAAGTAAAAATGCTCATTTTGAATTAATGAAAATATTATATTTTTCTTTGTCAAAGTAATTTACTGTTTAGTGTTTTTAATGCGTTGTAGATTGAGCCAAATTTTTACTCCTATTTTTGAGGACATTGCGTCAGTGGAGATAAAAATTTATCCCTTCTCTGAAGATATCCCTGTGAATGCAGTGCAGCAAATAAAAGTAATTCAGTCTCTCAGGTTTTAGGTTGATTTTAACAGAAAAAAATTAACTGTTATTTAGCTATATTGTGCAAATAGATACGATACATTATCAAATTGTAGTTGCTGCAGTACAAGGACAAAGCTCAACCTTTTATTGCTGAGTGTGCTCACTACTACTGCAGTTTGTCATTGTTCATGCACATGTATATCAGATTAAAATGGAGCATCACTGGTTCCCTTATTATAGTTATAGTTATTTTTGTGTATTATTGTGATATTTTTCTTTAATTCGTATATTTTCATTTATTTAGTTTTTGGTTTGTAGAATTTAGTTAGTGTTTTGTATTCTGTTTAAACCATTCAGCCAGTCTTTGAGTAAAAAAAGATTCCATCAAGAAGGTGATACATATTGAATAATTCCCAGATGTTATTCCAAGTGATAAGTCTTGGCATTCTGTGCTGTTATTGGATTAACAGTTGTTTGAGTGATAGGCTGTCATTAGGTTAGTTAAGGTGATTGACAATGGTTTCATTGGTTAGGGTATTACGATATGTAGATTTTAAAATTAAGTAAGGCGATAACGAACTGCTGTTTTTGATTTGGAAATTTTAAGACAGCAGTATCATAAAATTTTGTTTGACTCAAATTTATCAAGCAACATTTTGTGCACTCAAGAGCCTAACATGATTATGTTATACTACTGTATGTTTTAAAAATATCCAATATTTGGAAGGGAAGATGTCTCCATAGAGAAGGAAGACACATGAGCCAGAAAGCAGCTAAGACATTAACAGATTATGTTATTAGACAGGAAGAGCTATGGACATGATCTTGACAGGGACTATTCATCATGATATTTACATTGGTCAAGAAACCCACAGATGAGATTATTCTACTATTTGTTTTAGGACAGTTCTTTAGCAATTTTGTATAAGAATTCTGAAGACATATGCCTATTTTGTCCAATTTCTTTAAAAAAGGGAACTAATTCACTAGCCTTGTTTTTTTTTTTCCAAATTAAAAAAACAACATTAATTAGTATATCTGAACTCATTTTAAGCTCTTATTATTACTTACATTTTCACCAAACCTAAACATGTGATTAAGCAAAATAATTTTCAAAATAATTTAACATTGTTTTAGCTTGAACGTCTGATTTGATCATTCTGCATTTTTTTTTTTTTTTTTTAATAAAGGCAAGGTGTTAGTAATTGTTATCTTTCAAAATTGCTGGAAAACCTTTCTTCTAGATTCACATGCGGTGTAGTTGGTCTAGTAGCTGACACAGTCTTCCTGTTATTGAGATATCTCTGAAGAACCAATAGTACTTTGATTTGCACATTTTGCGTCCCAATTTGTAGTTTGGTAGTCAGAAAGACATGCAAATGCCATATGTATTGTGTGCATGTGTTAATTCTGAGTACTGTGTCTGTATATGTTGTTGCTGTCACCCTTCTTCTAGATGCACACACAGTGTAGTTGATCTAGTAGCTGACACACTCTTCCTGTTATTGAGGTATCTCTGAATAACCAATAGTACTTTGATTTGCACATTTTGCGTCCCAATTTGTAGTTTGGTGGCCAGGAAACATGTAAATGCCATGTATTGTGTGTCTGTGTGTTCTGAGTACTGTGTCTGTATATGTTGTTGCTGTTACTCTCATGACACATCTGTTGTTTACAATATGACTGCCAAACTACATTTTCCCTATAAACTTAGGTGAATGGTAAAATGCAGGTTACCAGTGCTCTTGCCCTCTTGCCATTTTCTGCATTCTTCTTCTCACTGGAGTGGTTACCATTTTCTTAATTTCTACCTATATTAGCACTACATTCCCAACAATACTTCATCTGAATCTTGGAACTGAAAGCAGCATCTATGTCGCAACAATACTTCATTCATGAGTAGCTTTTGAGACTTTACAAAAATTTAGAAGGCATTTTGGACAATGTTTGATATAAGGCTCAAAAAATGGTTTTATAGGTCTGTATTTTTTTTCAATGGTTTAAGATAGGGTATACCTTGCTGATTATTGGAAAATTGTTAAATTTTACTGGATTTTTTAATTTAATTTTATTTATTTATTTATTTTGCTATATCTAGAACAGATTTTTGCCCTACCTTATCTGTTTTGGGCTTTTCAAAGTGTTTTTAATATTGCTGGTGAGTAAACTTATCAAATTGAAAAAATTACTTTTGGAATCCCTCCTCCCATCTTCATAGTAATTTAATTTTTTCACCAAGATTAACAGTTGGTAAACAGATGTATACAATTTCCTGAAAATGATAGTAAGATAAATAGGTTATATATATGATATTCTATAAGATCTTTCATGTTAATGCGTCATCATAAACATGAAGAAAAAATGCCTGTTCTACTGTTCTCCATTGTTCTTTTTTTAAAGTTGTATTGAGCTGTTGATATTTGGAGACATTCCATAGGTTGTGAGATAGGCATCAGTTGATAGCTTTTACTGTATCAATATCTGGCATTCAGAGGAAAGCATCCACTGATGCCCATAGCATGTGTGTTGCTATCACATTAAGAAACATTATAGGACAGAGGAAAGTTGTTTGGCATTATGATAATGACAAGCTGTAAAGCAGAGGCAGTGAAAATTGACGTCATTTCAGAAACCTTATTGGAGGGTTTTGGATTGATTTGAGGCCATCATTAAAGCAGCTAAATGACGGCATAAACAGTGTTCTGCAAAGGTCATTCATTATACAAGCTTGCGTTCAGCAGACGAAAGACGGTTTTCTTAGAAGCAGTTATCTGTAGGTATTCCATTGCATGTGACTGACAAAAGAATAACGTGTTGATTCCATGTGGTAATTGGTTCGTATTTTGGATGATTGGTTAAGTATTGGTGAAAAACTATACTGGAATTAATGTAATTTATATTTTTTAATGAAATTGATTTCATTGGAATCAACAAGTCATATGTTAAGGTATGGTGCTTGTTACTGTAATGTTTTCTTTCTGCAATGTTTGTACAGGAGTTGAGGACAGGAATGTGATGTGTGTTTATGAAGTAGGTTAAGAAACATTATTTTTTTTAATTTTGTGGTTACCACCACCTACATTGAACGTGCTGATAGTTAATATACATATAGGGTAGTAGATATAGACAAATTACAAGAGATATACAGAAAAGTTTATGTTAATACTCTGTTACTTGACAAATGAGTAATATTTAATTTTATTTTTAGAAAAAGTTTCCTACATTGTTTACACACTAGATATAATTGATTTGGAAATTTCAGTGACCCTCAGATTGAAGTTCCAGTAATGGTGTAATTTGTTCGTTTTCAGGATTTGAAGTAAAGAAATAATACATCAAGTGACAACGGAACATTGGTGTCCATCGTAACTGGTAAATATGCTTTTTTTGTTTTGTTTGACAGTGAGTAGCTCCTTTATCAGAGAGTGTTTATGTAAACTTAGACTCTTATTTTGCTGACATTTCATTTCAAAACCCGAGTTTATTCATTGAGATATAGACCAGAAAAGTATGTTTCCTTCTCATTAATTGTTGAATTAAAATGAACATAGTTACAGAAAGGTGAATTTTTTTTTTTTTTTTTTTTTTTTTTTTTTTTTTTTGAGAAACTGATTTTTAACATATCTATTAAAAATATGCAACGTATTTTGTTTTATATTCATAATGTTTGGAAAATGTAACATTAAACACATAAAATGCTCAGGGAAGAGCACACTTAACTTCACAGAGTTGGAAAAGCATGCTGCAATCCTGAATCGGCGGTTAAGCAGTGATGACATGAAATATTTTTTTGTGAATTACATGCCAAAAAGTGGGGACTGGCTATAGCTAATTTAATTAGTCTCATTTAATATACATGTGGCCTGGTCATAAAGTCATCAATGGAAATATCCACTATTTTTATGCCTTGGGCCGAATCTGTATGGGGAAACGAAACTACACCCTAGCTTTAGTTTCGCTGTCATGCAAGTCTGAAGGAAACAAAACGGGATTGGTTCATAACATCTGTGAAAACATGCTCAGATGACAGGGTTTCCTTACACGTTGTTTTGTAAAAAGCAGAGTGCATTTCAGGAATTTAAATCCTGAAATTAAATGATTTGTATAGTTCATGTGTATAGGAGATAACAGTTTGTACTGAAGTTAAAAACAAAAACGATAGTAACAAACAACAACTCGTTTTTTTCTATTTTCACCCAGCAAAATTTGCGACAAAGAGCAGTTTTTGTTTTTCTCTAGTGTGTTTGCCGATCCCTGAGATGACCAGAAAAATATGACAATACTATTCTGAGAGCTTTCTTTTTCACAATATACAGCTGCAAAACAGACTGGTATGTCTGTGTCCCAGGTGTTGTTTTAGTGTCATTTTCAGGTAAAAATTTAAAAGTTTAAAATACACAGCAATGTTTGGAAGCACAAAATTGTTTGTTATATAATAAGAAAAATCCATCCCTTTTCACATGAAAGTACCCCAATTGTAATCCAACACATATGAATATTTGGACAGACTTTCAAATACCCCATTCACACTATGCTCAGTTATTCGGATAAGTTGCGAATTAGGTCACAATTCAAATAAATGCAGTAGTGTGAACGCAAGAGGATTTCTGTAATGCGAATTTTCAAAATCCTGCAAGCGAGGTGGATTTCTAAGCGCGATCCGAATAACTTACCAGAATCGACACCTGTACAGATCTTACTGCGCATGTGTGCAGATGAGTGCGGGTATCTATGAACGCTTGTTTATTACTTTAGCGATTGCACCAAACGTATTTGGAGGTCACCACTCACTACAACATGAGGCAACAAACTTATTATGCCATCTTATGCTTCCCAAGAATGCTGGAATGTCTTTTTGAGATACATTTGCTGTCATACTTTTTTGTTGGTATTTTGAGTTTTCCTGTGCGGCGCATGCATGAGTGTTCAAAACAGGAAGTTAAACCTGAAATTTTTAATGTGGGATTCGGTTTTGCTTCGCGAGTGTGAACGCAATACCGAATCGGATTCCTCACGAAAATAGAAACGAATTATGGAAATGTGCATTTTTGCAACTGTAGTGTGAATGGGGTAAAAGATGATAACCAATTGTTGTTAGCCAGTATCGTGGATGCGCAGATATATATTAAAATAACACACGGGCAGGCTTAAAAGCAGCTGTCAGCGGGATAGAATTGATGTAACAATAGATGACATCACTTTCCCAGTCACCCACAGATTTTACAATTGGCAGATTTTATGATTTTCCCCACGCATCCGGTAGAACGGAGCCGAGATTTAATTGCAGGGACAACGCGTAGGGAGGCGTGTGAGAGGCAGAGAGACCATTACAGGATTAAGCAGTCTTCCTTTCATGTAGGGTCTGCCATATTTGATCCTTGGATCAGTTGATACTCGAATTTTCTATTCTGAATGACCCCTTCTTATGGGGCTCAATAATTTTACTGTCCAGTTGTATTTCTATATATTAAAATATGTGATGCAAGGAAATAAAAATTCTTTTTACAACCTGCAATTAAAACATGCTGTTCCAAAGATAAAAGCCAAGTAAGTAGAAATGAAGACTGCGGGTTATCACAATGAAAGCTTTTGTTCACAGTACTAATATCTGTGAGTGACTGAACAGTGCCTAAAAGAAATTAATATCTGTCGTACTTAGCACTGATCAAGTTTTAAAAAACTAATATCTTAAAATTAAATTTTGCAGTGTTCAAGTTGATTACGCACCAGGTAAGGTATGAGTAATATGAGAGGTCAGAAAATGGACATCTATGTGCTGAAAGAAAGGATGTTATCTAACACTGTCTCCGATGCTAATAAGCAACCAGAAAATGTTGATTCTTTTGGAGTTTTTTTACCATGGCTTGAAAGGAAACACAAACTCCTAGTAATTAGTGATTGATGATGTGCTCCAGTTTGAGTTTAAGAGTTACAACAGAAATTATTATAACAATCAGGNCATTGTCCAGATTTTATCTAATGTCCCCAGGTCTGCTGGAGCTGCTCTTTGAAAATAACACAGGTAGATTTTTATCTGAGATAAATCTCGCCAGCGAGTGTGCATTCGACACACTTAAGACAAAGGCTACCTGAGAGTTGAAGGGCTGAATGCCTCCAATTAAGAGGCAAAGGAAGATAGGACTTCTGGAGGTAGCTAGTATTGTTTATTTACCTCAGTTCTGTGAAAGCAAACGAGACGGGGGGCGTCAGAACAATGGTGCGTATACGATTCATACAGAAGATTTGTACATTCAGGTGACTCTAACTTGCAATCGAAGAGGATTTTCGATTATTTTTCGTGAAAAATACACTAAATTTATAGAGAATAATATCATGATTGGCTCAAAAAATTGTACGCACAGTGCATCCGTGCGTATGCCTAGTTACGCCCATGTAGTAAACAAAATATACTTGATGATGATGATTCCTTGCTAAATTACAGGTCTTAAAAAGTAAACAAAACTAGAACTTGGAAATTCAACTTGTTTTAGGTGACCATTTCTTTTCTGTGTAGCAGTTAAGGTCCTAAGTGATCAAAATGTGCAGAAAACAACTACAAATGACTAGAAGTATCATATCATGCATTTATAAGTGTTATAAAGTGATTGTTCCTTTTTCAGTTACTTAATTGGCCATGTCAAGTGCAGAGGTTCTGTTTTGATGACTCTCTTACATAGTAATCAAGCTATTAAGTTTTTTTTTTCTTTCAAACAGACTGCTTCTCTAAAGTAAACCATCTAAAGCTGTTCAAGTACAGGTAATGATTTAATAGGTCTTAGAGAGCAAAGTCTTCTGTAAATGACTGCAGTAATTACCACAGATCACAGACTATGAAAAAAGCTGTTTTTCACTGTTAATTAACCCAGTTGCTATTTACAGGGATCATGCAAATTGCCTGCCAGAAAATAAAAATGCTCATTTTGAATTAATGAAAATATTATATTTTTCTTTGTCAAAGTAATTTACTGTTTAGTGTTTTTAATGTGTTGTAGATTGAGCCAAATTTTTACTCCTATTTTTGAGGACATTGCGTCAGTGGAGATAAAAATTTATCCCTTCTCTGAAGACAACCCTGTAAATGCAGTGCAGCAAATAAAAGTAATTCAGTCTCTCAGGTTTTAGGTTGATTTTAACAGAAAAAAATTAACTGTTATTTTGCTATATTGTGCAAATAGATACGATACATTATCAAATTGTAGTTGCTGTAGTACAAGAGCAAAGCTCAACCTTTTATTGCTGAGTGTGCTCACTACTACTGCAGTTTGTCATAGTTCATATACATGTATATCAGATTAAAATGGAGCATCACTGGTTCCCTTATTAAAGTTATAGTTATTTTTGTGTATTATTGTGATATTTTTCTTTAATTCGTATATTTTCATTTATTTAGTTTGTGGTTTGTAGAATTTAGTTAGTGTTTTGTATTCTGTTTTCACCATTCAGCCAGTCTTTGAGTAAAAAAAGATCCCATCAAGAAGGTGATACATATTGAATAATTCCCAGATGTTATTCCAAGTGATAGGTCTTGGCATTCTGTGCTGTTATTGGATTAACAGTTGTTTGAGTGATAGGCTGTCATAAGGTTAGTTAAGGTGATTGACAATGGTTTCATTGGTTAGGGTATTACGATATGTAGATTTTAAAATTAAGTAAGGCGATAACGAACTGCTGTTTTTGATTTGGAAATTTTAAGATAGCAATATGATAAAATTTTGTTTGATACAAATTTATCTAGCAACATTTTGTGCACTCAAGAGCCTAACATGATTATGTTATACTATGTTTAAAAAAAATCCAATATTTGGAAGGGAAGATGTCTCCATAGACAAGGAAGACACATGAGCCAGAAAGCAGCTAAGACATTAACAGATTATGTTATTAGACAGGAAGAGCTATGGACATGATCTTGACAGGGACTATTCATCATGATATTTGCATTGGTCAAGAAACTCACAGATGAGATTATTCTACTATTTGTTTTAGGACAGATCTTTAGCAATTTTGTATAAGAATTCTGAAGACATATGCCTATTTTGTCCAATTTCTTTAAAAAAGGGAACTAATTCACTAGCCTTGTTTTTTTTCCATATTAAAAAAACATTAATTAGTATATCTGAACTCATTTTAAGCTCTTATTATTACTTACATTTTCACCAAACCTAAACATGTGATTAAGCAAAATAATTTTTAAAATAATTTAACATTGTTTTGGCTTGAACGTCTGATTTGATCATTCTGCAGTTTTTTTTTTTTTTTTTTTTTTTTTTTTTTAAATAAAGGCAAGGTGTTAGTAATTTTTATCTTTCAAAATTGTTGGAAAACTCTTCTTCTTCAAGATTCACATGTGGTGTAGTTGGTCTAGTAGCTGACACAGTCTTCCTGTTATTGAGATATCTCTGAAGAACCAATAGTACTTTGGTTTGCACATATAGTGTCCCAATTTGTAGTTTGGTGGCCAGAAAACATGCAAATGCCACATGTATTGTGTGTATGTGTTAATTCTGAGTTCTGTGTCTGTATATGTTGTTGCTGTCACCCTTCTTCTAGATTCACACACAGTGTAGTTGGTCTAGTAGCTGACACACTCTTCCTGTTATTGAGGTATATCTCTGAATAACTAATAGTACTTTGATTTGCACATTTTGCGTCCCAATTTGTACATTTTGGTGGCCAGGAAACATGCAAATGCCATGTATTGTGTCTGTGTGTGTGTTCTGAGTACTGTATCTGTATATGTTGTTGCTGTTACTGTCATGACACATCTGTTGTTTACAATATGACTGCCAAACTACATTTTTCCTATAAACTTAGGTGAATGACTTTATGTACATGGTAAAATGCAGGTTGCCAGTGCTCTTGCCATCTTGCTATTTTCTGCATTCTTCTTCTCACTGGAGTGGTTACCATATTCTTAATTTCTACCTATATTAGCACCACACTACCAACAATACTTCATCTGAATCTTGGAACTGAAAGCAGCATCTATGCCACAACAATACTTCATTCATGAGTAGCTTTTGAGACTTTACAAAAATTTAGAAGGCATTTTGGACAACGTTTGATATAAGGCTCAAAAAATGGTTTTATAGGTCTGTATTTTTTTCAATGGTTTAAGATAGGTTATGCCTTGCTGATTATTGGAAAATTGTTAAATTTTACTGGATTTTTTATTTTATTTTATTTATTTATTTATTTATTTATTTATTTATTTATTTATTTGCTATATCTAGAACAGATTTTGCCCTACCTTATCTGTTTTGGGCTTTTCAAAGTGTTTTTAATATTGCTGGTGAGTAAACTTATCAAATTGAAAAAAATTACTTTTGGAATCCCTCCTCCCATCTTCATAGTAATTTTATTTTTTCACCAAGATTAACAGTAGGTAAACAGATGTATCCAATTTTCTGATCATGATAGTAAGATAAATAGGTTATATATATGATATTCTATAAGATCTTTCATGTTAATGTGTTACTGTTCTCCATTGTTTGTTTGTTTTTTTTAAGTTGTATTGAGCTATTGATATTTGGAGACATTCCATAGGTTGTGAGATAGGCATCAGTTGATAGCTTTTACTGTATCAATATCTGGCATTCAGAGGAAAGCATCCACTGATGCCCATAGCATGTGTGTTGCTATCACATTAAGAAACATTATAGGACAGAGGAAAGTTGTTTGGCATTATGATAATGACAAGCTGTAAAGCAGAGGCAGTGAAAATTGACGTCATTTCAGAAACCTTATTGGAGGGTTTTGGATTGATTTGAGGCCATCATTAAAGCAGCTAAATGACGGCATAAACAGTGTTCTGCAAAGGTCATTCATTATACAAGCTTGCGTTCAGCAGACGAAAGACGGTTTTCTTAGAACCAGTTATCTGTAGGTATTCCATTGCATGTGACTGACAATAGAATAACGTGTTGATTCCATGTGGTTATTGGTTCGTATTTTGGATGATTGGTTAAGTATTGGTGAAAAACTATACTGGAATTAATGTAATTTATATTTTTTAATGAAATTGATTTCATTGGAATCAACAAGTCATATGTTAAGGTATGGTGCTTGTTACTGTAAGGTTTTTTTTTTCTGTAATGTTTGTACAGGAGTTGAGGACAGGGATGTGATGTGTGATTATAAAGTAGGTAAAGATACATTATTTTTTGGATTTTTGTGGTTACCACCACCTACATTAAGCGTGCTGATAGTTAATATACATATAGGGTAGTAGATATAGACAAATTACAAGAGATATACAGAAAAGTTTATGTTAATACTCTGTTACTTGACAAATGAGTAATATTTAATTTTATTTTTAGAAAAAGTTTCCTACATTGTTTACACACTAGATATAATTGATTTGGAAATTTCAGTGACCCTCAGATTGAAGTTCCAGTAATGGTGTAATTTGTTCGTTTTCAGGATTTGAAGTAAAGAAATAATACATCAAGTGACAACGGAACATTGGTGTCCATCGTAACTGGTAAATATGCTTTTTTTGTTTTGTTTGACAGTGAGTAGCTCCTTTATCAGAGAGTGTTTATGTAAACTTAGACTCTTATTTTGCTGACATTTCATTTCAAAATCCGAGTTTATTCATTGAGATATGGACCAGAAAGGTATGTTTCCTTCTCATTAATTGTTGAATTAAAATGAACATAGTTACAGAAAGGTGAATTTTTTTTTTTTTTTTTTTTTTTTGAGAAACTGATTTTTAACATATCTATTAAGAATATGCAACGTATTTTGTTTTATATTCATAAAGTTTGGAAAATGTAATATTAAACACATAAAAATGCTCAGGGAAAAGTACAATTAACTTCACAGAGTTGGAAAAGCATGCTGCGATCCTGAATCGGCGGTTAAGCAGTGATGACATGAATTTTTTTTTTTTTAATTACACGCCAAAAAGTGGGGACTGGCTATAGCTAATTTAATTAGTCTCATTTAATATTCATGTGGCCTGGTCATAAAGTCATCAATGGAAATATCCACTATTTACGTCCTTGGGCCGAATCTGTATGGGGAAACAAAACTACACCCTAGCTTTAGTTTTGCTGTCATGCAAGTCTGAAGGAAACAAAACAGGATTGGTTCATAACATCTGTGAAAACATGCTCAGATGACAGGGTTTCCTTACACGTTGTTTTATGAAAAGCAGAGTGTATTTCAGGAATTTAAATCCTGAAATTAAGGCCGGTGATAGTAAAAGGACCAAAGTCATAGAAACAAAGCCCTGGGCTTATAAGTTTTTATAAAAAATTAAAACAAACTTCCCGAAAGGCCAATTAAAGATGGGGATTAAGTACAGTGTCCAACGGNCTAGACTTCTTCGCTGCTAAGCTGATGTAAGACTTATGACCTATTACCGCACACGTAATCGGCTTATAACTCATTAACTGTGCTCCGACCCCCTCATGGCAACGGCCCTTAGTAACAGAGGCGTGGCTTAGTTGTCAGCCTGACTGGGGCGCGTGCCGGTTGAAAAACTCATCAAAAGACGCATTTTGCGATGCAAATTCATAAAAATTATTACATCCAACGTTAGATACTTTTTTGATTAATATAAACACACAAAAAACTCAAAAACACGATTTTAAGCGTATTTAACCCTATCACCGACCTTAAATGATTTGTATAGTTCATGTGTATAGGAGATAACAGTTTGTACTGAAGTTGAAAACAAAAACGATAGTAATGCACAACAACTCGTTTTTTTCTATTTTCACTCAGCAAAATTTGCGACAAAGAGCAGTTTTTGTTTTTCTCTAGTGTGTTTGCCGATCCCTGAGATGACCAAAAAACATGACAATACTATTCTGAGAGCTTTCTTTTTCACAATATACAGCTGCAAAACAGACTGGTATGTCTGTGTCCCAGGTTTAAGTGTTGTTTTAGTGTCATTTTCAGGTAAGAATTTAAAAGTTTAAAATACACAGCAATGTTTGGAAGCACAAAATTGTTTGTTATAATAAGAAAAATCCATCCCTTTTCACATGAAAGTACCCCAATTGTAATCCAACACATATGAATATTTGGACAGACTTTCAAATACCCCATTCACACGACGCTCAGTTATCCGGATAAGTTGCGAATTAGGTCACAATTCAAATAAATGCAGTAGTGTGAACGCAAGAGGATTTCTGTAATGCGAATTTTCAATCCTGCAAGCGAGGTGGATTTCTAAGCGCGATCCGAATAACTTACCAGAATCGACACCTGTACAGATCTTACTGCGCATGTGTGCAGATGAGTGCGGGTATCTATGAACTTGTTTATTACTTTAGCGATTGCACCAAATGTATTTGGAGGTCACCACTCACTACAACATGAGGCAACAAACTTATTTTGCCATCTTATGCTTCCCAAGAATGCTGGAATGTCTTTTTGAGATACATTTGCTGTCACACTTTTTTGTTGGTATTTTGAGTTTTCCTGTGCGGCGCATGCGCAAGTGTTCAAAACTGGAAGTTAAACCTGAAATTTTCAACGTGGGATTCGGTTTCGCTTCGCGAGTGTGAACGCAATACCGAATCGGATTCCTCACGAAAATAGAAACGAATTATGGAAATGTGTATTTTTGCAACTGTAGTGTGAATGGGGTAAAAGATGATAACCAATTGTTGTTAGCCAGTATCGTGGATACGCAGATATATATTAAAATAACACACGGGCAGGCTTAAAAGCAGTTGTCAGCGGGATAGAAGTGATGTAACAATAGATGACATCACTTTCCCAGTCACCCACAGATTTTGAGATTGGCAGATTTTATGATTTTCCCCACGCATCCGGTAGAATGGAGCCGAGATTTAATTGCAGGGACAACGCGTGGAGAGGCGTGTGAGAGGCAGAGAGACCATTACAGGATTAAGCAGTCTTCCTTTCATGTAGGGTCTGCCATATTTGATCCTTGGTTCTGTTGATACTCGGATTTTCTATTCTGAATGACCCCTTTGATATGTCTTATGGGGCTCAATAATTTTACTGTCCAGTTGTATTTATATATATTAAAATACGTGATGCAAGAAAATAAAAATTCTTTTTACAACCTGCAATTAAAACATGCTGTTCCAAAGATAAAAGACAAGTAAGTAGAAATGAAGACTGCAGGTTATCACAATGAAAGCTTTTGTTCACAGTACTAATATCTGTGAGTGACTGAACATTGCCTAAAAGAAATTAATATCTGTCGTACTTAGCACTGATCAAGTTTTAAAATACTAATATCTAAAAATTAAATTTTGCAGTGTTCAAGTTGATTACGCACCAGGTAAGGTATGAGTAATATGAGAGGTCAGAAAATGGACATCTATGTGCTGAAAGAAAGCATGTTATCTAACACTGTCTCCAATGCTAATAAGCAACCAGAAAATGTTGATTCTTTTGGAGTTTTTTTACCATGGCTTGAAAGGAAACACCAACTCATAGTAATTAGTGATTGATGATATGCTCCAGTTTGAGTTTAAGAGTTACAGCAGAAATTATTATAACAATGTAAGCCCCAATCATCCAGGTGTACAGATCTTCATCCATGTATTATCATTAAAAAAAAAGATCTATATACCAGTAGAAAGCATATAGTTTTTCTACAATGCCCGTTCAGTTTTGAAAATAAGCCCTTTTTTGTTGATGTCTTAAAGGGTGAGTCTACTAGTAGGCCTATACTTGACGCTTTGGCATGATGGTGTGGTTATATCAACGTCACATACTGCAGAGGTACACTGCATTCTGGGATTCATTTGGGCTTAAAATGGCAGCATACGTGGAAGGAGGAGTTTAAGAAATTGAAAGATGTACAACCATGTAATTTTTTTTATTGATTCACAAGAGTAGAAAGTACTTGTGTGTGTAATGAACTTGGATGTGTTTATCCGGTGTATCCCTTTAATTACATTGCCAAGAAGTTGTGGTTTATACTAAAACACAGGTTTATATGCTGCAAAATTAAAATGTTTGCTCTTATTTTGTATCATTTTCATCCATTCTGGAGACTAGATGATGCTTTCATGAAACCAACATTTGCTTACAATTATGAATAGATTGTTGTTTGCTGTATTCACCTGAATACTTAAGATAAAGTGAAGAGAAGTGGTAGTGAAGTAAACACGGCCATTTCCATTCCTGGAAGTAGTATGTTGACTGTTCAGCTGCCTTTCTTATTAACATATAATTATGGTATTGTTTTTTTTAGCTAATAAAGATGCAGAAACATCCTGAAAAACATTATTTATTACAAACTCTGATATCTACTTAGGTCCATTCATGTACACATGCAACAGGAAATTAAACATTTTCAATAAACAAATTTAAGGCATTTGAAAAATGCTGAATTGTGATTATATATCACCTATCATGGTATATTATTATTTGATATATCTAGTATTTAGGTGTCATTTTTCACTTGAAAATCAAGTTTGATTTTGTCATATCATAAAGTGATGATTAACAAAGAGGGTGCATGCATATGGTGATTTGGCAGAATTTCAAAATCAAAATCAAGGGAGTGAAGTATTAGT